>JAJKFL010000427.1:10500755-10783255 GCA_021186555.1 Reticulitermes speratus | reverse complement strand
AATGATCCGAATCACAAAGCCTTCACAGTAGTTCATGAAAATTCCGAGTTTATCAGACGTCTTATCCTGGCAGGAGTACGCCAAGGAAGACTATCACTGCTCAAAACGTTTAACAGCGACCTATATAATATACATAATGATAACTGCATTGCCGTCCGAATGTATGCTGATGATACGAATATACGTCGATGAGAGGAATGTATGCTGATTACAGGAATGTATGCTGATTACAGGAATGTATACCTATGATATGAAAGCATGCTGATGATACCATGTATGCCGATGATATGAACATATGCTGATGACACAAATATCATGTTATTTCAGGCAGCAGCAAACCAGCTATAAAAAATTACAGTGCTATAAATAAGTCACACGGTGTTTCGAAAAGCAGAAAATTAACATCAGCGTCAAAAATACTCAAAAACGTCATTCTACAAGCGGCTTAATCACTAATGCACTAATCTGCCCTCCGGTAAAGTGTTTCATGAACTGCGTAAATCACGTTAAAGGCTTTGAGATTATCTTCGGCTATAAACATACCTACAGCTCCCATGTCAGTAGGTCATTCGGTAACGCTAATCATAAACTCAGGCAGCCTGAAATCAAGGTCACACAGCTATATCCTATCCTCAATAAGTCCTCCCCCATCAGCATTAATCTAGCCCTAACAATTTATAAATCACTAATCAGGCCAACACTAACGCATGCAGGCTTGCCTGGGGATATGCAGCCAGAACATGCTTCAACAAACTCCAAATTGTCTACATCAAAGTGTTATAAATTACCACTAAACTGCCAATGAAAAAGCCAATTTAAAATTGACACGACCGAACCTGTATGGAAAATGTCAAATATGATGTAAGTAGGCCAGTTTACAAATTGCGCTTTAAATGTCAACTGAGAGACAAAAAAATGAAACAGCTGGGCCAATAGAGACCAGTCTATGATAAATAAGAAATTCCCCGAACTCTGTGGACGGAATGACCTCTTTGTGAGGCATAGTGCAAGAACCCGGAATAAATAACCTCTGTCACAGGGCAGATCATTTAAAGTCCTGACAGCTGTTGAACGGAGGGTATTCGGAGGCTCCAGTCACCAGGCAGCGTCAAAATTAATTCAAATTTCAAGTGCCGAAAACAGACCCACACACACACTCACAGACAGTATTGTGATGTCATTCGTCTACTTTTCCCCTCTTTTTTGAAGAAGGAAAGTATACTTGAAGCCGCACAAAGCTCGCAAATTAAAACTCCTGAACAGAGCATAGCTTTCGTTACAGGGTTGGAATCTGCACTTGCGTGTTTAAAAATAGGTCATGATCGAATATCCCTTCCCCCCTTTCCCGACAGGATATATCTTCCTGCCACCGAAACTCCGGCACTGCCATCATGCTGCAAGGCAAAACAACGCGTTGCGCAATACCAGACAGCACAGTTAGTACTTATTAAGAGATTAAATTTCATCTCGAAAACATAACCTCATTCGTCTGGATAATGAGACACAGCACTACAATTTCACAGGTCAACATAAAACGAAACTCAAGTAATAAATGAATTGTGATGTAACAGTAGCATAGCTCGGATTTTTGAGCCTAACTTCCCAATGGTCCGTATTGTACCCATGAGGTACAAAGCCATTTTTAATGAAATTATCATAATCACACTTGGTTTTCAAATAAAGCTCTTTAATTATTTTTTAGTTCTCGCAAATTCGCTCGAATTTGTTCGAAAGATGGGCGGTGTTCATTTAGTGTAAAAACAATAACAGTATTGCCAATAGTCTGTGGGCCCCCTATATTTGTGAGCCTCTATGTATTACGTACGCCTGTTATGTAGTAGATGCACCCCTGTGTGGTACACAAATTACACATAACAAACACCGTGCACATAAGTTGTTAAATCAACAACATTTTGTCATTACTCCAACACGTTCGCCCCATTTTATGCAGTCATTCTCATGAAGTGTTATTTCGAAAATCCATACCAAAACACCAGATTTACATAAACTGTCAAATATCTTAATGACGGTTTTGGCATTTGACTATATGTTGTATAATTCCCCGAGGATGAAATCTCCGGTCCTCTGGCACATTACGCGGCGTCGTGTAGTAATTATTTACCGACGTTTCGGGACAACGTATATGTCCCATCTTCACGGGTCAAGATCCCGAGTAGGACCCGTGAAGATGGGACCGATACGTTGTCCCGAAACGTCAGTAAACAATTACCACACGACGCCGCGTAATAACCCAGAAGACCGCAGACTTCATCAACATCACGGCGGAAACCTGAAATCAAAGTTCCCTGAGGATGATCATGTGAAATTGGTCCAGACTTGGAGTATGGTTGTTTAACAACTGTTGTATACAGTGTTGGTTCTTTGTGACTTATTCATTACAGCAGTACACGACTGAATGTCGACCTCGGTGGACTAGTGGTTAGCGTGCTCGCCACTCGCGGGTTCGATCCCGACCGAGGTCGATGGATTTTTAAGGATGATAAAAATCCGGAGCACCACTTCCTTCGGAGGGGAAGTAAAGCCGTCGGTCCCATGTCGTAGATTTACGGCATGTAAAAGAACCTTACGGGCATGAATAAAAATGTTGCGTAAGCCAAATTGCCTCCATTTCTCATCCAAGTCTCCTAACTGCCTGCCAGATGGCTCTGGCGTGCACATCAGGATCGATAGAACACTAAGCGCGGCTAGCTGGCCGGTCACCAGCTGCCATGAATGCGCATGACTTAGTAACCTCGACAAGAGGAGGCAAGAGGAGGCCCAGGCCCATACAAGGGCTGTTGAGCCAAGAATTATTATTATTATTATTAGTACACGACTGAATGCTGGGAAATGTAAAAATAAGGTAAAGTTGTACCTGTCCACGCCAAGAAAGCATATAGGGGGAATGGAGGTATAGCTCTCCTCACTCAATCTCGGCACTAGATCGAGGTAAGCAGTCTACATGACGTCCCCGGCCGTTTTACCCCTACGAAAGAATCCCGGCACCCTTTGAGTGAAAGGCGGGGTGGGCCCCAGAACCAGTCTGAACGGTTTCAGAAAAGAAAAAAATAATTTTCCTTGCCGGAATTCAAGCCCGTAGCCTAGGCACTATAGCTGCTAAGCTATCTCTGCTCCGTTTAATACGGAACACTGCAATAATTTTGATATGTTAATTCCAAAGATGCAAGCAAAATTTTTATATCACGCCACATTTCTGAAGAAAAATGTAAAAACAATTACTCATACACGTCTTTTCAACAAGATAGGCAGTGAACGTATAAAGTAACACTGTGGCGCGTTCGCATAATATTTATACCCCTAGGCCATCCTAACATCCGGATATCATTTCACTCGGAAAGAGTTCTTCTATAGTAATTTTAATGTCGCCGGCAACAATAAAACGTATTTGCGTCTTCATGCAAAGTGCAAGCGGAAATCCGTCAAGTGGAAGCGGACAGACGGACGGACATAATGATGCTAATAAGCGCTTTGCGCGGCTATGCGAACGAGCCTATAAATTAGCACTGCTTCATGAATGCAGAAGAATGAAGGACAGACAGAGGCTGTGTATTTTGATACATGTTGTACTATCAAATACAAATCCTCAATTCAATGACGCTGTTGTTACAAAGTGCGTATTAAGTTGCACGCACGTTCATGTGTCTTGTACACAAATGTAAAGTGAAATGTGTTACATCTTGTTGACTATCGTTTTTGTCAATCATGTTACAGCGCGCATGTTACAAGAATACTGTGACACTATATACCGGTGTGTTACATTCAGCATTGTGGAAACAGGAGTCAGATTTTGCTGCTAGCTATTTATCCGTATTCTGTTTGTGATTCTCGCAAATTTTTATATCGCTAATATTGATACGTTTCGATGCCAACAGAGGTAATATTTAGGATGACATCTGAAGTTCTCAGGGTGGTAATTGTGATGGTTAGTCTTATGGGATGTGACGCCGTGGAATTTGGTAGATATTTCCATCTTTATGGTGGGACGCCCTGAAGATGTAGAGTGCAGGCTGCAGATTCCAGCGAAATCTTGATACCAAGCTACCAGGCAACACGGCGTCATATCCCCAAAACACTAATCTTCAATATCTAACATACATACATCACTATTTAAAACCACCAACTGGATGCACTTGTATTTTAAAAAAACTGTATAGTTCTTTAAAACATTATAATAGAACCCGACATATGTTTCGGCTCCTCACTGAGCCATCCTCAGGGGTTTTTTGTCACTAAAACTGCATATATTTAGAAACGTCTATTCATTGGTTCAATTTGTAAACACAGTTTTACCACCTTCAATGTTAAAGATGTGCACAGTCACTTGTATCTTATGTTAATCTGATAAACTGGTATTTCCGTAGGTGTTAATTAATGTACGGATGCATGGTACTGTATCATCTGTACCATGCATCCGTACATTAATTAACACCTACGGAAATACCAGTTTATCAGATTAACACAAGATACAAGGTGACTGTGCACATAATTAACATTGAAGGTGGTAAAACTGTGTTTACAAAGTGAACCAATGAACAGACGTTTTTAAATAAGTGCAGTTTTAGTGACAAAAGAACCCCTGAGGATGGCTCAGTGAAGAGCCGAAACATATGTCGGGTTTTATTATAATGTTTTAAAGAACTATACAGTTTTTTTAAAATACAAGTGCATCCAGTTGGTGGTTTTAAATAGTGATTGTGACAAGATGCACTGTGTTTTTAGAATAAAGTATACATACATTAATATATATAAACAAACACATCCAACTTTCACATTTTTTGCTTTTCCACGTCGGATCTCGCAGAGCCTCAGATGATACCACGCAATTTGTTCCTTAACAGTTAAGTTCTTTCTGTACTTTATTAAACACTACCTCATGAAAACGTATCGGAAGTGAAGATATAGCGCCATGCATTCTTAACCTTGGCAGTAAAACGATGTAAGTTGCCAGCTTCACGCCCCGGCCACTTTTCCTTCGGATAAATAGCCCTAGTACCCGTTATATAGAAGACTGGGTGGGCTTCAGAGCTGGTCTCAGTATTCTGGACAAGAGAAAAATGTATTGGCTCCTCCTGAAATCAAACCCCGTTTCCCGGGTCATCTAGCCCGTAGTCCAGTCAATATACTGAGCTAAACGGCTCCTGAAGTTTCCCTCTTACTTTTATCAGCAGTGTGTGCAACACGGGATTGTTTGAATGAGGTGCAATATTTTGGATGCGGTTCGAAACCTCACAAATAAACCAAACCCGATAGTTCATTACCGTGTTCACAACAGCCAGCCACTGGTCCCTACCCATAGCCAGATGAGTCCAGTAATATCTAGTATTTCTTGAAGACCAATTATATCCTCCCATCTACACCTAGGTCTTCAAAGTTATCTCTTTCCTTCACGTTTTCCTACCAAAAGTGTAAAAAATAGACAATAGTATAATTCTGGATATTTTAATGTTTGTATTTCAGGAATTTTTGGATTTTTCGAATCCTCGTTCCCATTATTTTTGTTTGCGTTAGAAAACTCTTAATTCCTGATTCTGAATGTTATTCCTCCTTAATTAATTCCTAGTCACTGCATCTTGTGTTGCTGGCAAGCAAGGCAAACAAATCCCGGGCAAAGGACGATCATTACTGCTTGCACATTATAATAATGTAACCTATATTTTATTCACATCGACTTCAGCACGTGGAAGGAACTAACCCCCCACGAAAAGAGACGGAACAGAACGCTGTTCTACCTTGCAAGCCACCCTCTGGGTCGATATAAATACCTACCCTGCTCCGGGAACGATCGAACTCTGGGCAAAGATGTTGGGGGTGAGTTATGCCACGTGTATACGCCCCTTTCCCACCCGCCCGCCCGAGCCGGGGTTTCCATCAACCCTCCGGGTATTGGGTACATTCACCTCTTCAGCTCCACAAATGATCCTGCTGCCCCAGTTTCCAATAGAAATCACACGCACGCACGCATGCACTCACGCACTCAGTCCTTGCTTTGAATACCTGGATATTTGTTATGTCATTAACCTCTAATAGCTGCCACATGTAATGATTGATTCGTAGTATATTTAACGACGCTGTTTCAACTGCAGATGCAACATAGTGTCAAATGTGATGGGGAAATTAACAGGATTTACGAATACGTAAACTTTTGGAAGGAGGCTATGCATTCTGAATTATTATGCAGCCTCACAAGCAGATTTGTTATGTAAAGAATATAGTTATATAAAGCATATTTATTGTTATATATAACTTATATTGTTATATAGAACATATATATCCTTTTATATAGCATATATATTGTTATACAGAGCATCTATATTGTTATATAGAGCATAATTATTCTTATATAGAACAAACATATTTGTTACATATAGCATATTTCTTCCAGTGGCGCAACAGCCCCTAGTGGGCCAGGGCCTACTCATTATCGAGGCTTCACGATCACACTCAGACACACTACACTAGGTAGGGCTTCCCTGGACGAGAGATCAGCCCGACGCAGAGATCTCTACCTGACAACACACAACACTCGCAAAACACAGACATCCATGCCCACGGCGGGATTCAAACTCGCAATCCCAGCAAGCGAGCGGCCGCAGACCCACGCCTTAGACCGCGCGGCATAGTTATATATAATACATATTTCTTATATAGAGAATACGTATTTTTATACTGCATAGTAGGCCTACATAGTATCGTTATACAGAGCACAAATGTTTGTTACATAGAGCATATATATTGTTATATAAAACACACATCTTGGGTATACAGCATACACTACATACTTCTTATATATATATATATATATATATATATCCGACACTTGAGTTATTCTGCTGGTTAGTGGTTTTGATTTTGTAATTACTTATCCAATACATTAAATCAAATTCTCGTTTATGTTCACCACAATTACAGATTTACCACAAGCTGTACATTCACCAAATTATGAGTGGGAAACTCTGTCTCTCACACCAAGGGAAGAACACAGACTGGTGGAGTCCCATTGTGGGGTACTAAAGAAGATATTTTATTTGGGCCTAAGAGGGAGGAAGTAAGAGCAGGTTTAATAAAACTGCCCAATGAGGCATTTCATGATTTGGACTACTCACCAGACATTATTAGGGTGATCAAAGCAAGGAGAATCAGATGGGCCGGGCATGTGGAAAGTATGGGAGAGAAAAGAAATGCATGCAAGGCTTTGGTGGGGAAAACTGAGGGAAAGAGACCGAGTGGAAGATCCAGGCGTAAATGAAAGAATAATATTGAAATAGATCTTAAGTAATTAACATAGCATGGTGGACTGGATTCATCTGGCTCAAGCGACGGACAAGTGGCGGATTCTTGTGAAAACAGTAATGAACTTTTGGGTTCCAGAAAATTCACGGAATTTCTGTAGTACCTGAAGTAGAAATCTGCTCCATGTCGTTAGTGGGTTAGACGTTCATTTGGCCAGCCAGTCAGTCACAGTCAGTTAGTTAGTTAGTTAGTACTTTGACCATTGTTTTGAAGACTGATTGGATGACAGGGACGAGAATGCAGACACACAATATTAATTACAGTGGAAACGGATAGAAAATATGCACCCCTGCATTTCTCCGGGCAGTGTCCGCTCGTCCTTCTGTAAAGGGTAGGTTGGAGAGGAACTAAATCGTTAGGAGGTGAGGAAGGTAAAGTGATGGGAAGTGGAATATTTGTGGTCACGAAGGGGCGTGAAGAAATGCTGCAAGGTCTGTACCTCACACAGCACGAGAAATATCAACACGGAATGTGGGGCATCAGCTCAGCATTTGCTCCAGTGCCGGGGAGGAAAAAAACCAGGGAAGTCTTCATCGAATTTGCCGGTCATTGTACACTCCTAACGCAAGCTGACCCCCAGCCAGAAGGCTAGCAGAGGAGAGAGGCACACACAGAGGGAGAGAAAGAGAGATACGTAAGAAATAGTAGATCAAACGAAAGGGAGAGTCATGGGAGAAGTGAGAGACACTATTTTCCGCAATAGGGGGAGGGGGACATTTCTTCGTTATGTTCCCATGTGTCGCCCCCTTTGTCGTTCTGATAAGAGCAACACTGTAATGACGTTAAATGGTGAGACGTAGTGGCTTGCAACACAGGCTGGAGAATTTAGTATAACGATTAATGTCAAAGAGCATTACGTGGAAACATAATTTGGTGGTCTTCAAAGCACGGGAATCGATTTTCATTAACCCAATCAGGAGGTCTGCATTAAAGGCATGCAGCAGCAGCAGCATGGAACGTGGGTACCACCTCAGCACTTTCCAGCCACCAGTTCGTCTACTTAATACTTAAACACCCAGTTCATACCTCACCTCAGGATAGCCCACTTGATATAGTGACTAAGCTATGAGCTCGACATTTCTGGGTTCGAGATTTTATCTCCACGGCTTAATGATCAGTTCAGGGCCCACCCAGCTTGCTACTCAGTGAGTATCAGGGGATAAAGCAGTCTGAACGTGAAGCTGATTACTCGTCTCTATCTAGTGCCGAGGTTTGTATGAGTCCAGCTGCGCCACTACCCTCTCCCCCCACCAAACAGGATGATTCAAGACTTATGGACACAATTGTAGGAAGTGATTTCCTAGGTCGATATCATCGGACAGTCCATGAAAACATGTGTCCGATTTTCAACGGTTACGCAGTTACAACCCCTGGAAACTCACAAAAAAAGGTAAGGATTATTGAAAATATATGGAATAAAATAATAAACAAACAATTTACCCGATAAATGTAACGTATAAATTTCACTTCGTAAAGGAAATTGCCTTTAATTCACACTAAGATGTGCTCAAAGCAGGTTTTCGAAAATGCAACCATCCTCCGCGACGCACCTCGCCGCTCGGTTGTGAACACTGCGCTTGGAAACGCAAGAGATAAACCTGAAATTTCGTTGCATCGCCCGCCATTCAGAGACAGAAACGACGCCTGTTTTTAAGGTCGCATTGCACTTACACACGTTTCACAGAGGTCAGTTTTACGAGAATTTGAAAATACCCATAGCACCATAACCATTCAGAATAGCAGCCAATGTTGATAGAGACTTCTGTGATCACAAAGACATAGGAAATCATCTCGTGCAGTAATGTCCACAAATTATGCATCACCCTGTATATTTTCATGGCGTGCCCTGGGACAAGTTTGCCTTTACATGCATACCCCACGTGAGACAGTTCGCTTTTCCACTGTAAAGAGCAACAGGTTAAAGCTGTGTAGGGAAATTCATTGAGATTTACATCTAGTCTACAGGGATTAACAAGTACATAAGATGAAAGAGTGTTACAACTAAGGCAGCAGGTATCCAGCGATATCACTGCCAACTTCTGTGTTGATTGTTCTAAGTTGACAGCTGGGGGCATTGCTTTCATTAAATAACCAGGTATTAAAGAGTCGTTGCTGTGCCTGAGGAGATGTTCGAGATAAGTCACGGCAAATCTTCTGACAAAATATAAGGAAATAATGTCGGTTTATTGTGAGAATCATACGACTACACTGCGGGGCAAAATGCAGAGTGAAGTTCGCCGTCTTCTGTCATGTGACGTCATGTAGTCTGGAAGAAGTTTACAAACGCTTCTAAGGACCCTGCTACATAACAGGCCCGCTCGACCTTTAACGTGGTGCGAGCAAATTCCGTAAAATTTGGTCTGCATGTGGGCAACATGAAATTGAATACACAGAATGAAGCATAAATACGTATGCGCATAATTATAACTGTACCTGTTTAAGTGTCTTGCCATCATGTACAATAAAAATACTGATAAAGAAGTATTACAAAGAGTCAGGGAGGAGAGGAATATCCTACAAACAATAAAAAGAAGGAAGGCTAACTGGATTGGTCACGTCTTGTTTAGGAACTGCCATCTAAAACACGTTATTGAAGGAAAGATAGAGGGAAGAAGTGACGGAAGACGAGGGAGAAGACGTAAGCAGCTACTGGATGACCTTAAGGAGAAGAGAGGTTACTGGAAATTGAAAGAGGAAGCACTAGATCGCACTTTGTGGAGAACTCGCTTTTGAAGAGGCTATGGACCTTTCACAAGTCAGACAACTGAATGAATGAATGAATAAGAGAAACAGTTTATTTAAAAATGAAATTCATAACCAAGGCTAGGGTGTCGCTATTTTTAGCATATTTTTTTCGAGATGAATTAGTAATGTAATACATGTATCCATAAATAAAGAGCTCATAAAGTTTTAAAAATTTCTTCGGCGTTCTATCTCGGCTTTGCCAAGGAAAAGGGTTACAAGACGTTTTCCCATCTTAAATGCCTCCGCTGGCAACGTGAATGCGTCGCGGGCTACAGGAGCTGTGGGTCGAGCGGGACTGATCCAGACGGTAGGTGAATTCTACCACAAGAAAAACAATCGTTACCACAGTGCATAATGAAACATTACAGCAGACGATGATCTACATAGACACGCCGTGGAAACCTCAAATTTCGCAAAATATAGATTGTACATGTAAAAGCAGGCGATATACAGAATAACAGCCGTAATTTTAAACCCTTTAAAGCCAGTGATTATTTTATGCACTATCAGACTTAAATGTAAAGACTTCGCATTTTGCCCACACCTTGCGTTTATACATCCCACATCATTATCACAATATACAGCGATTATTTTCCTAAACAGCATTCACGGACTGGTCTTGCAAACAGAACAGCAGCGTTCTCTGTGAGGTAGGAACTATATATATATATATTCCCGGTGGGGGCGAGATTTTCAGCACCCGTCCAGACCGGTCCTGGGGCCCACCCAGCCTCCTATACTTTGGGTACCGAGTCTGTTTCCCGGGGTAAAGCGGCCGGGGCGTGGAGTTGACCACCCACCCCCATCTAGCGCCGAGGTTAAAGAAAGAGTAGAGCTATACCTCTACTCCCCCTCTGGGCCTTCGTGGCCTGTTCTAGGGAGAACTTTACTTTACTTTATATATATATATATATATATATATATGTACTGTAGACTGGTTTCAGTTTTCAAAGGGTGAAAAGGTTACATTTTATTTTTCAAAGTCTTTTATGTTCAATACTTTGTTAAAACATGATTTTAAATGTACACTTCCATCTCGTATAATTGTTTTCAATGTCTGAAAATTGTAAATGGATGGATTCAGCTCCCGCGGGATGGTATAACTAATAGCATCAGACCAAAGAGTCGTTCAGTATTGGAATGGTCACTTTCATTCGTTCGTAGCATGTATAAGGTCAAATTATTCAACCGTTTAACACTTGTCCACATTCAATATCAAATCATGCGTAAAATTCAACTGAGTGAGCATATTTTCAATTTAACACAACAGGTGGAAAGTTTGCTTCCATTGAAATTGATACAATTAGTAAATAAATGTATAAATAAATGATTAGAAGGCTCTATCCACTTGTTATTCTCATACTGTCGGACGATAAGAATAGTCCACTCGAACTAAAGTTAGTTCGTTCACTATCTATTTCATATTTGCTCGTAATCCTGTCCTTAAAAATAGCGATTCATTTTAAGATCTTCGTACAAAGTAACGGACAGCACATAAATGCAGGGCCCAATACACGCCTTTATATTAAAATTCACTGTTTCGATCATTATTTGACCATCATCACGGTATCCGTATCTTTATGTTTTCACTTCACTGTGCGCTATCTACTAATTTGTTGCTTAAATTATTAGTGTTTTCCACTGGAGTTGTTTTTGTACACTGCACTTATATACGTATTTGTCTGTTGAGACGTCCTGCGTCGAGTTATATCACTGTTGTACTATTGGGGATTTTGTTGTCGTGTCGTAGTTGAGTTCTCCGCTGTAGTGGGGTATGTTGGAGTTGATAGTAGAGTTGATAGCGCACAGTGAAGTGAAAACATAAAGATATAGATACCGTGATGATGGTCAAATAATGACCGAAACATATGTAGGGTAATTTAGTATTGCTTATACCGTGCATGTTTAACAATATAATGTCACAGGTTTACCAACACATGCACTTTCACTATTAAAAGTTAATAGTATGTTAAAATGCCCTACATATGTTTCGGTCGGTTAACCGGCCATCATCAGGGGCGACTAGAGTTACTTAATATAAAACACATCCAGAGTTTTTATAATACCTTCACTGGATTTTTTTTTTAATCCACACCTCTGGATGTGTTTTATATTAAGTAACTCTAGTCGCCCCTGATGATGGCCGGTTAACCGACCGAAACATATGTAGGGCTTTTTAACAAACTATTAATTTTAATAGTGAAAGTGCATGTGTTGGTAAACCTGTGACATTATATGTAGGGTAACTTTAAATTATATTTTAATTCAATAGTGCAGTTGTTGGTTGTTAAGTGAATTTTAATGATGTACACAGCCGTTTAAAGTGTACACAATTCCTGCCTGATTTTATAATAACCCAATTTACATCCGGCCATGGCAAATTTCGTTCATATTTCAGAAGACTTCATATCAAAGTAGAGAATGGATTATGAATGCACTTGTGGAGGTGAACAAACAGTAGAACATCTACTATTTGATTGCCCCATATTCGGACACAGGAGATTTTGCCTTGAAATGCACTTAAACAAATGTAATATTAGTTACCATAAGCCACTGTACAATATATTTAGTAGAAAGTGTTGTCAAAAACATTTCATTAATTTTATACACCATATCAATAGAAAATTGTAAGTAACAATATTGTTATTATATGTACTTGGTTAAACTTCAACCCTAACATACACATGTAAAATAGGGTTTGTTTTTTGAAAAAAAAAAGTGAATTTTAATATCATAATGCACGGTGAACAAAAAAGTAAAACACTTTATATGTTAACAGAGAACAATATGACCCAAATTTCCGACAGCGCAGTTCGAAAGTAAAAAAAAGGCCAGCAATATACAAATTAGCCTGTGACGC
Organism: Reticulitermes speratus; assembly: GCA_021186555.1. NCBI lineage: Eukaryota > Metazoa > Arthropoda > Insecta > Blattodea > Rhinotermitidae > Reticulitermes > Reticulitermes speratus. Next base: position 10,770,339 of record JAJKFL010000427.1, on the reverse strand, counting down.
GTATTTTAAAATACATTAAAAGTAGAGAGGAAAACATTTTCCACGTGCACGATTAATTCAGCGCCACACAATGAAAATATAGGGGAGAGTGGAGCGATGACATTATTCCTTTTTGTAATTCGGTAACAGAGATACAGGTAAGTGTTCACGCTCCGGGATCATTACCCCGGGAAAGACGCCCCTGTAAACATCGGGCAGGAGTCTGGGTGGGGCCCAGAGCCGACATGGACGTGGTGCAAAGATAAAAATACCTGCCCCCTACCGGGAATTACCAGCACGTAGCCTAGTCACTGTACTGACGGAGCTATCCCTCATGAGTAAATAGGAAAATGCAATTATTACAATTATTACACCGGTTTATAAATGGGTCACAGAAAAAAACATTATACAAAACGAATTTTGTCAATTAACTACCAAAATTTGGTTAAAAAGCGTATATTCTGAGAGGGAAAAAAACACATTTTCGAAGTCAACTCATAATTTTTCAGACTGAGTGTACGCTACGGGCTGGGTGTCTGGGTTACCTGGTTCGATTCCGAGCAGGACCAGTTTCTTCTTCACCACAGCCTCCAAACTGGTTCTGGGGCCGGCGCAGTGTCCTATACAATTAGTATCTTGGGTTACTGTTCCAGGAGTAAGGTAACCGGGGCGTTAAAATATGTTGGCTCAAGGGGTAACGAGTTGGAGTTGTAGATAATACTGCATTGTAAGATGCCACGCTCTTCAGTGAGATAGTGAGATCAGTAGATGTTGTATTTTCTATTACCTGACTGTACTGTTTCCCCAGCTTTTTTTAACTTCCTGTTTGTCCGTGTCCGTTTATGATTATTAATCCATACAGCAGTTGTAACCTTGTACTTGTGTCCCTTGTGGTGTGTGACCTCAACCAAAGGTCAAAACATGATGAGTTCGATGTATGAATGTGTTGAACAAACATTAGTGACACAGCTGCATTGGGCACTAAACGAAGGCATTATCGTACCTGAAATGTGTAATGGAATAATGAACTTAGAACGAGATGAAGTGACAGACGACATTTAGCGCGTCTTACGTTTATTGATCGGAAACATGAGATATTTTATGGATTCGTTGTCAAATAATTTACAGTATTTTATATTATGAGCTTTAAATGTGTCAAGTAAAAGCTGCAAGGTGGTTAAACGTACCACATAAAACCCATAACTTTATCCTGTTCACTAACTTTCACGTGGAGCCCTGTATCACTTCAGGCAGCAGGAATGACCTTCAGATGGAGGCCCCCCCCCCCAAATCACTTCAGGTGGCAGAACTAATTTCACATGGAGCTCCCCCCATCACTTCAGGCAGCAATTAATGACTTTCACATGCAGCCCCCCATCACTTAAGGCAGCAATTAATGACTTTCACATGCAGCCCCCATCACTTCAGGCAGCAATTAATGACTTTCACATGCAGCCCCCCATCACTTAAGGCAGCAATTAATGACTTTCACATGCAGCCCCCCCATCACTTCAGGCAGCAATTAATGACTTTCACATGCAGCCCCCCATCACTTAAGGCAGCAATTAATGACTTTCACATGCAGCCCCCCATCACTTAAGGCAGCAGCTCTTCAAGTTATTTTGGATCGCTTCAGGTCCTTAAGTGCTTGTCTCAATTCGGTCTCCTTCTCTTCAATTTTGATTGTTAGTTCTTGAACTTTCAACTGATATTTGTTTTGTCTCGGTTCAATATTTTCCGTCTTCAGTCGCCATTCCAACCTACCGTAACTTTATTTCATGTTCAAACTCCTTTCTCTCTTCTATCAGTTTTTTTCTTAAGACGGCAGAATTGGCTTTCTGGAGAAGAAGTGTCCAAATCCAATTGCCACTCACGATCTACAGTCATCTGAGTAACATGCGCTTTAGGATCCCTCAATTATCCTTTCACCTCCCGCTTCTCTTTCTCCCCTGCTTTCCGCCTCCTTCTACTCCTCAGCTCGTCGCAGAGACCTCTACCTGACAACACACAACACTCACAAGAGACAGACATCTATGCCCTAGGCGGGATTCGAACCCACAATCCTATTAAGTGAACGGCTACAGACCCACGCCTTAGACCGCGCGGCCACTGGGATCGGCGTTTATTGTGAGATTCATATCATTCATTCTGCAGTCTGTCTTACGACAGGTCCGTAGCCTCTTCCAAAGCGAGTTCTCCACAGGGTGCGATCCAGTGCTTCCTCTTTCAATTTCCAGTAACTTTTCTTTTCCTTAAGGTCATCCAGTAGCTGCTTACGTCTTCTCCCTCGTCGTCCCGTCATTTCTATCCTTCCTTCTAACTTTCCTTCAATCACGTGCATCAGAAGGCAGTTTCTACGCAAGATGTGACCAATCCAGTTAGCCTTTCTTCTTTTTATTGTATGTACGATATTCCTCTCCTTAACCCTATGTAATACTTCTTCATTTCTCACACGATCGGTCCAACTAATCTTCTCCATTCTTCTCCAGCACCACATATCAAAACTTTCCAGATACTTCTGATCCACTTTCCGAAGTGTCCACTTTTCAGCACCATACAAAGCTATGCTCCAAATGTAGCACTTTACTGGTTTCTTCCTTAGAGATTCATATGGCACACCTAAATACACTGCGAGGACAAAATGCAGAGATGTTGGTGTTAAAAACATGGTGGTATGTATAATTACCGCTGTCCTTTGAATGGTTAACGCGAAATTTTCTTAAGACCTCAATGCCTGCACTTATTTCTCGATAAAAATTTTGTAACTGAGACGTGTGTTTTATGTTAAAATGTAGATCAATGTTTCTCCATGTCACAGTATTTACTGAGTAGCAGTTTTCTTTTCCCCCCCAAAGGCATACAATCAAAATTTTACGTCGCATTTGATATTGGTTCCCCTTGACATTCCGCTGCTTCTACAAGCAGTAAAAGTCCATACCAGCCCTGCACATAGATTCACCCGGCTTCCCACGCAGCAGACTGCTACGTTGAATCGATCGGTCGGATTTGAAATTAAGGTTGAGAAATTAATTTCTTGCTACTGAGCTCCCTAACAAAGAGCAGCAGGGGTCCACCGACAGGTCAGTGGCCTGTCAGTTTCGATTTTCAAACTACTTAATTTATTTAACGAATCAATAGAATGGGGGGGAGGGGGGGAGTAAGCAACTGTTTCTTACACGTAGGTGGGATCGGGCCTACGTCAACGTGACTGCGGGCTAGAAGCGCTTGCAAGGAAAATTCCGTACTTCAGAAACACCTACATACGTTATATATATATATATATACAGTACGTTTTTGTGCCAGTACGTGGGTACGGCGTACCGGCATCTTTATTGACGACGACGCATTAGATAAATATTACAAATTCGGAGAAAAATAGACCTTATTTGTTGGTTCTATTTCAATTATTATCACAATATGAAACAATATCAATAAATAATTTTAATACGAATACAAGGGGCATTTTCATATCTACCTGCTATCAAAGAGTAAGGTAAAGGCAACTCTATCCCTACACAGACCTGGACAGGCCCCTAGGGTTCCAGGAGGTTGAGGCTCCCAGATTTTCAGACATTCGGTACATGAAGGTTGTAAGGTTGTCAGCCCTACACACCGGCCGCCTTTACCCCGCAAGAAGTATTCCTGGTACTCATTTCTGTTAGAGGCTAAGTCGACCACAGGGCTATAGTGCGGCCAGAAGGATTAAGTCAATGAAAAATTCCAATGACTCAATTTGGAATCAAACCCGCGACCTTCCGGCTTTTAGCGCAGTGTCTCAACCAACTGCGCCACCGTATTCCCCTGTCAAAGAGTACCGGTATTGTTTTTTTTACAAAAAAGGCACCGTATACACACAGGCATAGGAGTTTAAATTCTGTCGTCATTCTGTCCCATGTAGCAAGTCATTATTACAGTCATCACGGACTCGTACGTCATGTGACGGTGATGGCCGAGAAGATGTTGTGACGTGGTCGAGAAGTACCCACGATTCGCCCTGTATTGAAGCGAGAACCTTTGAAGATAAAAATTATCGCCAGGTAGCAGCGCCACTGATTAAATAAAGCTATCTTTTAAGGATGTTTAGATTCATAAAGTAAAGTTGTCCCTGTGTCCGCCATGAAGATACATGTGAAACAGAGGTATAGTTCCATTCATTAACCTCGGTACTGGGTGTATTTGAACGGTCAGCTCCACGCCCCCGCCGCTTTACCCCTGGTATCCATTCAATATGGGGCTTGGCGGGCCTCAGAGCTGGTCTGGAGGCTTTAGAACAACAGGAAAATCTCTTTTCCCTGCCAGGAAACGAAACACGATGCATCGGTTGTCCTGTCCGTAGCCTGATCAGTACACAGGCCACCCTATCCATCTACAGGTTGCGCAGTAAAACTGTGTTTTCATAGCAGTCCTCTACGGCTATAATGTACACATCACTAGAGTCCTATAGGTGGCAATCGCAGCCAGAAATGAGAACTGTCAAGCTTTACCATTGAAATTTCAAAAAGCTTTATACTAGTTTCTATAAAAAAGGCTACATCATGTTGTGTCATTTGCAGTCAGTCAACACTGGTAGTTGTTATGAATAGGAACAGAAGATGACAACCATATAAAATTCGGTACAAGGTACGCTTAAGGCGCTAATGCAGTGCCCACACACTTGCCGAAAAATTTTTCTTCTCTGCATTAATGGTATTTGTGAGGTTATTTGTGGTCGATTTAGCGAGGCTGACACCCTCAAACTCCAGAGTCGAATGAATGATTAATAACTTTTAAACGGTGTGGAACAAAGACACTGCGGCCTATTTTAAGATATATAATCCCTGTATTTTCCTACACGGATTGAGAAGAACCGCCATAAACCTGAGGACAGCCGGTATACCGACCAAGGCTCGAACACTTCACCTCCCGCATACAAGTCAGAACCTTTACCACCAGGGTTAAGTACCTCGATTTCTGTACTGAAGATGTGGGCAGCAGGCTCCTACGAAACGTTAGCACGTACCTCCCATGTACCCCTACACAGTGCCTGTCACCCCACAGAAATTCGTAAATTTATGCCGGTACTCACAGTCATGATAATGCCAAACCTCAGTAAATAAAACATTTTAGGTTGTTTCTGGCTATCTAATAATCCCCCAGTCTGCCGCGTGTTAATCAACATATTGCACGACCTGGTTCTACGAAAGCTGAGCTTGAACCTTTGACCTTTAGAAGAATGATACTGCTGTAATCGGGTTTCACGGTCCGGGGTCAGGGTTCCGACAGTCCTGTGATGAAGACGTACTCCTGCATCATCTGTCTGGGGCCCAGACATCCGAGTACCCCCCCCCCCCTGCACTGATTATCTTCCAGTATTTTTACAGCTGTTGTTCGTTAAGGATCTTCACACTGAATTTGGTCCTTTCCTTGTTGCCTCGGCGTTTAATGAATGTTCTGTAAGATATCAGTATGCATTTCAATAAAAATGCTTCCTGAATGAGTAGCATACACTTAAGGTATTTAAGAACAGAGTACTCAAGAATCAACTGGATATTGAGCAAGAAGCACAACAGATGGCAGCAGAAACGGCTAAAACAAAGGGCGTCCTAACTTGTGGTATTGCTAACCAAATGAAGAAATAGAAAAAAAGAGACATGGCATGCGACGCCACGAAGATTAGTATACGGTCATCGACGTTTTGGAGGAACTTCTTTGACTGCACGTTCAGGGTAGTCCAAGACTTCCCGAAACGTCGATACCTATATGTACGGCGTCATATCACAGAAAACTAGTCTTCAACAAAAGAGCTCCGAGAATGTCAAATATATCCAACTAAGTCAATGAAGCAGTCATTCTTTAGAATATAACAGTACCTCCCCCCCCTCCCTATGGCTCGACAGCCCTTTGGGGGCCTAGGCCTCCTCATTTTTCGAGGTTTCGCGATCACACATTTGAGACACACCACACTCGGTAAGACTCCTCTGGACGAGTGACCAGCCCGACGCAGAGACCTCTACCTGACAACACACAACACTCACAAGAGACAATCTATGCCCCGGTGGGATTCGAACCCACAATCCCAGCAAGCGAGCGGCCGCAGACCTGTGCCTTAGACGGCGCGGCCACTGGGATCGGCTAACAGTAACCTTAGCTAGTCAAAATTACCCTCATTAACCCAAAGCTTCGTTACCCACTTCACACGAACACGCAATTATTCCCTATCTTCTAGCCAGATGGATCCAGTCTACCATCCTTCAAATCATCGTCCAAATATTCTGTGAGCATACACTGCCACATCCGTGACTGTCAATTTTCTTCGTCTTCCTGCCATTTAAATCCGTTTTTCGATTCTCCACATAGTACATCGAGTTTCAGCAATATGAGTCGGCACTTTGACCTTCCGTTCGAAGCGCGTTATCTGCAATTCAAAATACAGAACTCGACTCGTTAATTAACAACTTAAAATTACTTTGTAGTTTAATGATTTCAAGGTTGAAATTCGTCTAAACAATATTTTAAAACTACATGTCTCACAGAAAACACCGTCTCCATTACAAACACCGACCGATTAGTACTGTTTAAGGATGCTGAAACTGTTTATTCTGTGAATTAAATGAAATTCATGCAGCCGGGATAGTTCAGTCGGTATAGCTACTACGCTATGGGCCGGACGGTCCTGCATTCTACTCCCGGCACAGCGCAAGAGAATTACTCTCTTCTTCATACGTCCAGACTGGCTCTGGGGCACTCCTATTCAACGGGTACCGGAGTTCCTTCCTGCGGGTAAAGCGGCCGGGGCGTGAAGTTGACCACTCACCTCCATGTTGTGCCTTCATGTCGTGGACAGGGAAAACTTTACCTTTATTAGGCGTGTTCGAAAAATGGCGAAAAGCCACTATGAACTTCGTCATGACCGTCCGTCCGTCCGCATGCAACAACTCGGCTCCCACTGGACGGAATTTCATGAAATTTGATATTTGAGAATTCTTCGAAAATCTGTCGAGGAAGTTCAAGTTTCATTAAAATCTAACAACAATAACGGTACTTTACATGAAGACCTATGTACATTTATGATAATATCTGGCTGAATTCTTCTTACAATAAGAAGTGTTTCAGACAAAAGTTGCACATAAAATCAAAACACACATGTCATGTTAAATAACTTTTTTCCAAAATACTGCCGTTACTGAGATAATGTGCAAATGGTACAGCCAGACAGGCCACAGATGAAAATATGCGGCGCAGAAAAGATGCGATTTGCGTGCCGGATAAGTAACGCAATAATACACACACACGTAATATTTAATACTGACTGCTTTTCCATGGCAACAATGGTTACGCGAACGCGCCTCAATGTTACGCTGTAAGTACATTGCCTGCCTTGTCTTTATTATACGGAATTCACAAAGGAAGTGCGGGCAAAAATACAGAGTCGTTGAATGTGGTGCACTCAGTTACCACTTTTTGAAGCTGCTAACAGAATAAAAAAAACAGACCCATAAAGCTAGCAATGTGGAGACTTCTTGCAGTAAGCAAACAACTGCGTGTTACAGTGTATTTGTATGCGTGAATCACCTCACAGGAATGGTGTGTGTTCATCGATCAGTCCCACCACGCCCAGGCCGCCAACGCAACTTTCACAAGTTCGGTCTACTGCAACACCTCACTGACGAGCAACATTCGTTATTACATTTACAAAAATTAACCGCATGTCTGGTCGAGTAGACAGAATTCCTAATACATACATAATGCATACACACATACATATATACACATATCATATACATACATACATACATACATACACACACACGTTATACAGAGTGGAGCAAAGTCACTTGGCATTCGATTTTAACATGTTGCCTCTAGTGTCAAGTGACTTGTGTGTCATCCTGTACATTACATGAATCCAAAATTTAGTAAAATTAACAATAGGATGTGGAAATATGTCACAATCATGCAACATAATAACTATTTCACATATAGTAATCACGTTTTACAAATTCCTTAAATACATCTGACAAGATTATGAGACATTTTGAAACATTATAAACTCATCAACAGAATAAAAGGACTGTCTAGATTCAATTTTTTATGATCAGAAAAACATAACTGAGGTGAATGTAGTAATTCTCTATATTTCTACGACACGTTTCGGCCTATTTGATTGGCCATCATCAAGTAGTTGTATAGTGTACATAAAAGAGAATTATTTCAGGACAAGGAGTGTCCAATTAAGCATCTTCATAACACAGCTGTAAATTGAGTCTCTATTCATCCAACTTGAGTCTACATGGTGGTAGACTACTGAGTATTTAGATGCAAACATAATACCTGTGCTACTGATTCGACAGGAGGTTGGGTGGGCCCCAAAACCTTTCTCACGCTGGGAGGAACAGAAGAATTCTTGTCCATGCTCGAAATCGATGGACGATTCCTTGGTTGTCTAGACCGTGGCCTAGTCACTGTAATGACTGAGCTATCCAGCCTTCAAGAGCGGTATAAAAGTGTCCTTAAATAGCACAATAATTGGCCGCTCAAATATCGGCGTGTTAGTAGTTCCGGTACCACCCATGATTTTAATAATCGCCCCGTGTAGTTTGCAGTGTTGCTCGTTAAACGGGCAGAATTCTGAAAGATCATGCCACACTTGCATGAGTCGAAAACGCAGGCGACATTTACGAATCTCATCGACGAATGACACAACTTTCATAGTATATAAAAACGTTACATTTTACAGAATACAGTTTGCTTTGTCAGCAACAACAGGTATCTCCATGTATTACCGAAGTTTTAAAACTTCTCGTTTGCAAGTTAGCACTTCGCGTGTCTTTCGCTGTTCACATTTACCGTCTTAAGACGTTCACCCTACAACAGGCCATGAAGGGCCAGAGGGGGAATAGAGGTATACCTCTACTCTTTCTTTAAGCTCTGCGCCAGATGAACGCGGATGGTCAACGCCACGCCCCGGCCGCTTTTTCCCCGGGAAAGAGACCCGGTACCCATTGTACAGGAGGCTGGGTTGGCCCCAGGACCGGTCTGGACGGCTGCGGAAAATCTCGCCCCCACCGGGATTCAATCTCCGGACCGTCGAGCCTGTAGCAGGTCGCTATACCGACTACGACGTGCCGGCCCACACTGCCTTAAGAACGTATACTTTTACGTCTGACTTTGTGAAAATCGAAACGGCACTGTAGCTTCTGGAAGGTTCTATTAACGACCGTAACAAAAGTTCGTGCCACAGTTCTCAGATCCACACAAATGGGGACGGACAGATACGGTCTCCATAACCGTCAAGCTTATGCACGTCACGGTAAGGATGAACAATAACGTATCAGATACGAGTTACTGAAGATGGTACCCTGAAGAAGAGGCAAATGTTTCCTCCGAAACGCTCACTACTCTCCACAGAATTACACGGCGTCACATACAAGGATAGGCCTTATCTTAATCCCTGATGGTACACTAAAGTTTAAGGCAACAGGTTTGTCCGAAATGGTACGTACCAAAGCGTACGGCGTCACACGCCGGAAGACCGTAATCTTAATTCGAGTGCCTTGAAGACGGAGGCAGAAAATCGTACATAAACCTAATGTGATCCACCTGTTACGTCATGTGTACAAACAGACCAATAAACATCAGTCTAACACTACATCGCAGCTACATGTGTCGTACGAATGGCTTAACACGAGCCGAAACATGTAGCCGCAATTAGGTTTTTAATTTGAAAAGGTGTTGTGTTTGACGGATATATATTGGTTATCTTCCCACATAAACGTTGCTACCCATCTGCAGGTCTGAGAACGTAATATAACATCGTATTCCAAAATCGTATGGGCTAAGCTCTGCTCATGTATGTGATCAGCATTTTGCTTGTTTATAGGCGTAACAACACATGTACATTCAGCGAGTATCGAGCTCACTCTTACTTTGAGAAAGAGAAGTATAGGTTTGTGGCAATGTCATGTCCGCCGGTCTTTTACGTGACAATTTCTCAAATAACAGACTCCTACGTAAGCACACATCAGCGGCATAAATAATACTCCCGCAAGCGTACCCCCACAAGTAGAAAATACTAAAATTTGTGTCCGATTCTTTCGTACTGGATTTCGTTCCTCTGAGAGAAGGTAGTATTCTGAATCTCTGTAATGACACCTAGGATTAACTTCGCTAAAATTTATAGGGTGGAGGGCGATTATCGAGTCACGCCCCCCACCCCCGTTACTTATATATATATATATATATATATATATATATACATAACTACAAAATTTATTTTAAAAAATCACACCTTGATCAATCATTTCAACGAACAAGCCACTACTTACAGCCAATTTGACTTGTGAATGAGGATACATAATAAACTGTAAACACATAACAGGGCAGTATTTATTTACAAGTCTTGACAACAAATTACACAAACGAGATCCACAAGGTGTCCTAATGTTCCCACACCGTGCCCTATGAGCCTTCTTAAGGACAACCACAGGCGCTCAAAAATTCCAGGCGTGTTTGGAATTCGCTCCCATCCCTCTTGCGCCCTCTTCTACAGTTCCGCTACACAATTACCTGCTGTAGCGTAGGATGATCACCATAAATAAAACTGCAGAGGGTGATCTTGCTGAACATACAGCATGTCCGCCTCATACCTAGTTATTCAGAACTGTTCAGACGGTCAAGCGATGCAATAACACAAGCATCCACAAGCTTAGTTGGTAGCGGAACCGCCAGTGACCGCGTGTCGTCCTGTGTCGAAAGTAATGATGAATTGCCCATAGTCATCGTCATTTCCGTGTCCACCCTATCTCATACTCCCTTCCCTTCCTCTGTCACTGCATGAAGGATCCCCTTCATCCATCTCACGCCCAGTCTTCGCCGCTTTTTCTGTCTTGCTGATATCCATGCCAGCAAGGTGGCGTCATCTGACGTCTGCCATTCATCGGGAGTGTCTGTACCCGCGCTGCGTTTTACCCTGAAAAAGTGAATTCTATAACTAAATTTTTTTTTCAATACGTGATACAAAATATTACCAATTTCTGATGTTCTTACTTTCTCCAAGGCCCAATTCCACTGCCAGTAAATCACTTATTTCTCTTTAAAATAATTTTTCCCCCAAATGACATGCGTTACACGCGTTCCCTGAATTACGCTGTGCGTACTAAAATCGCTCCGTCCGTCCGTATGTACGCATGACACAAACGTGCAGCGCTGAACAGATTGTCACGAAATACGACACAGTCATTTTAAGCAAAATTTGCCACCCCCCTCTAATGCTGATTACAATCGAAAAACGGACACGTTTTTATGCGCACATCTCAGGGCCTCGGTCGCAAAATATTTATCAGCGTGAAAAATGCGCTGCACGGAAGTTATACTGGAAAACGGTTTTCCGTAAGTCCCTAAAATTTTCGACACAACAAAGCAGAAGAAGCGTAACGATATGCGTACATTTCCTAACTTGTTCTTTATTGTCTCGGGCATTTTTGTCCAGGCAATATGTCAACTGCGATGATGTCGCTTTCATATGGTTTCTACTTGAGGTGGTACAGGTTTCGAATCCTGAAGTTTCCCGTGGCTTTCCTCAATGTTCCCACGCAGATTCTAGGACAAATTCTTACCATACGGCACAGCTGCCTCTTTTTAACTTACCCAAAATAATTATTTTTAAATTCAACGCTATATAACATATGGAGTTGAGAGACCGTCGCTAAATACACAGAAAAACAACTATTGTAAAAGTTTTACGCGGCAAAGGTCCCACAACAGAACTGCTTTAACACATACGTTCAAGCCGTACGAACAAACACTACACAGAGCTATCCAAGCACTTTGAAACACTCTCAAAAGCAATTCTTTCTCCACCAGACTCCTAAACAAGGTTCGTGATGGGATTCTTGAATTCGGAAATAACAAAGAACGGAGTAAACAAACAAGGGGTATTGAACTTGATGTTTTTATCGATGTCTATCTCCGTGCTTCTGAGCATCCCTTGCCTCCTCAATGTTGTCCGGCAACCTGGCGCCACCCCATCCCTCTTCACTCCAATGTTCACCAACCAGATCTATCTCCAGTCGACGCCACTAAGTCCTACCAAGAGCACCGTCGCCGGTTTAAAAAAAAACTTTGGCAATTTCATAAATCGAAATGGCGTTATACAGAATTAGTCTGGCTCCTGCGAACCCATTGTGTTAACAACACACATAACTTCCAGGCATTGTTTACTGCCGCTTATTGGCACTTTGCTCATCAGTTGCAACCCTGCCAAGTTAAATTCCCCCGCTGTGTTACCACAGCTCCATAAAAATGTAAGAGAGAAGAAAGGTAAAGTCCTACTCACTTCCCTGGCTCAACAAACCCATTAACAAACAAGACTCCCTAGCTAACCCCATGGAGCACGATCGGCCTTCAGAAGTTTTAACAGTTTCTTCAGCTAGTCGAGAAATTCCCTGTGTTTTATGGAACATGGAGGTTAATTACCGCGTTCACGTCAGCCCTGCCACGTGTCCCTATCGTCACCCAGGCCAATCCAGCCCATGCCCTCCCATCAAATTTCTTGAGGATCCATTTCAATATTATTCTGTCATCAATGTCTTGATCTTCAAAGTGGTCTCATTCCTTCAGGTTTCCCCACCAAAACCCTGTATACATTTCTCTTCTACCCACACATGCTACATGCACCACTCATCTCATCCTACTTTATTTAATCACCCTAATGTCTGGGGAGGAATATAAACCATGAAGCTCATTGTGTACATTTTCCCAGCCTCCTCCTCCGTCTTCCTCCTTATGCCCAAATATCTTCTTCAGCACCCTATTCTCAAACACCCTCAGTCTGTGTTCTTCCCTTAATGTGAGAGACCAAGTTTCACACCCACAAAAAAAAACCACGTTACCGTCCTGGACATAACTCTTGTATTTTCAACAGCAAATTGGAAGACATAATTCTGCATCACATGGTAGCAGACTGTCCTGAGATCTAAAGGTAAAAGGTAAAGTGCACCCTAGAACAGGCCATGAAGGCCCAGAGGGGTGTAGAGGTATAGCTCTACTCTTTCTTTAACCCTGGCACTAGATGGGGATGGGTGGTCAACTCCACGCCCCGGCGGCTTTACCCCCGGGAAAGAGACCCAGTACCCATTGTCTAGGAGACTTGGTGGACCCCAGGGCCGGTCTGGACGGCTACGGAAAATCTCGCCCCCACCGGGATTCGATCCCCGGACCGTCCAGCCCGTAGCGAGTCGCTATACCGACTGAGCTATCCGGGCCCACCTCCTGAGATCTAATCTGCCATTAATTTCTTCATGCATGCAATTTTCATTCATGTCGTTTCCAAACATTTAAACTTCACCAAATTGGCGAAGGATTTGATTAGTTATATCTTTGCCGTGATTTTGTCCTGCGTTCTGCTCAAAAGACATAACAAATCCATTATGCTTGAAAACTCAAGGACAACAAGTCATAAAATTTTATAATTTATTTGTTAATATTCTCTCCCACTCTCTCTTCAGATTTCTCCACAGATGTTGAACAGCAAATTATATATCAAATTTATTAAATATTAAATACAGCAAATTATATATTGTATAACAGTATATAAGTGGCAGCATTTTAGATCTTATATGTTGCGACAGTACAGGGTGTGCCTAGCACAGCGTGTCTTGTGCACAAACGTCTGGTGTGCACAATTCCTAATTACTGAAATGAAATGCCAATCCCTGACCTCAACAGTAGACAGCAAAACTTGGCTTCAACCTCAGACTACTTTAACCCTGTGGAAAGAAAACAGGGTACTTCTTGCAGTAATGAGCTGGATCGGCCTCAGAACCAAAAAGAAAAAATTTTCATCACAATCGCAAATGGGATCAGGCTGTCCGACACAACATAATGGAGTAAGATATTATCAGAACTTTCGGTCTTTTTGTGCTTGTCAACATAATAATAATAATTTCTGATTCTGAAATTTTTAAAAATAACTGGGACAGTTGGGTAGGTGTGGGTGTACATTCAATATTTTTATGACAGAATTTCAGACATGATCACTAAGAGAACCAAATCTCATGACGCAATAATTTATTTCTATCAACTCTCTGCCACGCCGTTATCAACTGCACCCTGATGCCCCTTCAAATTACAGTACACACAGCACTGCACAGCAGCAGTTCATTTCACTGTTCCCTTCAATGGCATACACAGCAAATGGTCACCTGGAATCCAAATACATGGCTTTCTATTACTGTTTGTTTCACACGGCACTGTAAAACCAAAAGTAGTTAGGTAGAAAAACAAACTGAAATCAAGGACTGCGTCTTTCCAGTCATTCTTCTTCCACACCTCTCAGTACCTGAAAATGAAGCACGACTACTTTATTTGTTTACGGTTTATTTACTGGCATTGCTAGTAACTGAGACTGCAGCATAACAGTGGTCAGTAACAGATTACAACATGCCTGCAAGGAAGTGCTGGTGGCCTAATTTCAGATAATCTCCCAGCATCCACCTGGAGGGACAAATGAAAAAGCATGAAAAACATCAGTTATGATAACTGGTTTGCAGTCATAGATAATTATTATATACAGCTCATACTATCAAAACTCATCCTATAACACATAACATTTGTTATTCACATAGTATCATACATGAGCTATGGAAGGATCAATCCCACAAAGTCTCCAGCTTCAGGCTCAGGTAACGTTAGCCAGCGTAGGCTGATGCCACAAGACGGGAGAGTGTGCCAAGTCATGTAAATGTAGACTAGTTAGTTTCTGAAGTCAGAGAAGTGGAGGTGCTGGTATTCATCTGCTTATGCAGCAGCTGCAATCATGTCACCGAGGTAGGAGGACCGTAAGGTTTGTGACTCACACTGGACGCTGTCAAGCAAAATGATGGGGACTTTGTGGATGTAGGCCTGCAGTACATGATTTGTACTTCTGACCAAATATTACAGTAGTTAAATCAAGGATGAGATGGGCTATGCATGTGGCACACTAGATTATCATACAAGGGTACGTACAGTAATATACATACATAAATTCTTTCACTGTTTCTTAAAGCTCTTTAAAATGGGATAAATGTTGTCAAGGGCTTCCTGTAATTCTTCCCGTGTTCTTGCTCCTGAAATCAGAAAGAAATGAGAATTCATTTAACAAACCTTTTGTAGTGCAAAAATGTCAGGATTTACTCATACTGAGGCCAAAGAAAGAAATCACATGGCCTGGCCAAATACACCATACCTTCCTGTTATACAGCATACTTCCCAGCATTCCCCTCCATTCGTCTAGCCATTTTGTTCACAAGAATGTTGGCAGTAATATGTGATAAGTGCTCTGGGGTGGTTGATATGAGCCAGTGGGGATACATAGGTAGACTGTGGGAAGCCTTGGGCACTATCACCAAACCCCCCCCCCACCATGCACTTCTTTCTATGGCCTCATTACGGCCACTACAGAGAGCTTCCTTTGAATTATAATTAAGCAGTATATAAGTAAAGCCTTTCCCTATATGGATTACTCCAATCTGTCTCTTCTGATCAAAACTTACTCATTTTACGCATAGAGTTTAGCTTGTTTCCACCAGTTATACATTAATTCTGCATTTTATTTCTGAGTGACTTTTTGTGTCACTTATACACATACAGCACACATCCCTTGTGTTTTAGTTTCCATTAATTTTCACCCATTCACTGATTACATGCTGATGTATCTACACATTCTCCAACAAGCATCTGACAATTCATTACTAATGATACAATATTTTCTTACCTGTCATAACCACCTTGCCATTTACAAATATCAGAAGCACCACCCGTGGTTTCACCATACGGTAAATCAAGCCAGGGAAGAGTTCAGGTTCATAGCTATAAAGAAAGACATGATGATGATGATAATGATGATAATTGATTGAGTCATAGATCAAATTTTTATGTCTGAGCACATGTAACAGCAGAATGTTATGCATCTCAGATCTCTTTTCACATATATTTGCACACATTCACATCAGTCCTTCTTTTCATTCCTCCCCGCCTATATTGTTTAAATAATAATAATAATAATAATAATAATAATAATAATAATAATAATAATAATACATTGCTAGCACAAACATTACCCTTCACATCGCAGAATTCCAGTTCCCTGTGTTATATACAAGTAGCCTTCTCACCTAAATTAAGGTATTCCAGGTGTATACAATGTAGAAATTATGTGAAGTTTAACACATTCCTATCAGTAGAAACTGATCTTTGTTACATGTTTTACACACTAGCTTGGAACCATGACCAATATTTGTATCTGATGTTCTAAGAATATTGCCATTTGTAAACAACCAGAGGGAGAGAGTAATGATTACGCAAGACCTTATGAGGGTGAACTATCAGGGATACAACGGCCATTGTTTGAACTCTGACAGTACACGGACTGCCCAATTTGGAGCGTTAGCTAGTGTTCTCATACATTTGAGAACATCTGTCCCGCCTAGCAATGAGGGGGTTATGACGTACACTGAACGTCCTATTTAAGGCAATGTTTAGTCTGCCTCGGGGGAACTCTTGTACAACACTTTGGCTGGGAAAACATCTGGTGTCGAGTCATTGTCAACTCAACAGACTTCCATACTACCAGAAAGGCCAGTCTGCCACTTGTATCCTACATATAGCCGACAATACACGAGTTCTACATCACTACCTTCACTGACTAGGTTACTCCATGTACACTGTGTGAATTTCATACCCGCACCTCTACCACATCCCACTGCTCGGGGATACTAACAGTCCTACGGGAACTGGCCCTTCTCTGGGATACAACACCTGTTCTATTTTTTTTGTGACCTCATAACTGGGTACTGCTGTACTGATCTCACTTTCCCATTTACACCTAGTTTTAACATATTTATTACCTCTATTACATATGTACAGGTTAAAGCATTCAAATAGGCTACAGCTTTGCTCATATTTAACCAATTACTATGCGAGTATATCTCTGCAATTTGTCATTTGTGAACATTTTAATCATATATGTTTGATGTCTGTACACCCTAAACATAAAAGCATCCTCCCTTCTCATATCCTCTCCTTATCCCCCATACAGGGTGGGTGGGAAGTAAGTAGGCATTGAGAAATGGTTATAACATCTATATTTCCAATGCAAAGACAATGAAAATAATTTTTACATGTACCTTTTTAAATGGGAATATGGACACATAGCTTCAAATTCAATGTAGGCACCGGCGGCATCTGAAGGTAGCGGTCGGCATTCATGGTGTCATGCAGAAGATATGGGCCGATGACCCTAGTGGCCGTCATTCCGCACCACACGGTCACTTTGGACGATTTTGCATCTTCTCCACCGTCACTTTGGGATCGTGTGCCGCCCAGTAATGGCAATTATGTTGATTGACGAAACCACCGACACGGAAAACGACCTCGTCGCTCCAGAGAATATTTTCAAACAGTAGTGGCCAATCCTTGTGCGAACCCAGCATCAACTCCCCATATTCCATTCTGCGGTCACAGTCTTCAGGTGTCAGCTCCTGCACGTAATGGGGTTTCCACGGGCGAAAATTCAAGTCTTTCTCTAACACCGTACATATCGTGTGCCTCGACAGTTATTTAATGCCTACTTACTTCCAACCCACCCTGTAGTTTCCTAATCCATTCTTTCAGCTGTACTTTTCTACTTCTCTTGCTCCTTCTACAGACCTCAAGGTATTTCAATACACAACAGTACAACAAAGAATTCATTCAGTTAACATCCGCAAATAAATTTCGCTTTTCGATATCATTAAATCTATCCTTAATTGTTGTACAAACCCTGCTCACATTGCTTTCTCCTTGGTTCTGTCAAATATGTTATAATAAACACAGATATACTACGATATGTATTGATAAACAACTCGTACACAAATGATAAAATCCAATACTCAAACACCTTTATACAAACCCCAACATGTTTCGATGTCTTACTAAAACATCTTCAGGTGGTACTACATTTAAAAACACTTAAAAAACACACAGCACAGTTTTTAAATTGTTCATTAAACACATTATTGTCACATCACACAAGGTAACGCAGCAGCTGGTTTGTATTCTGCAACACTCCATTCCCATGAATTGTTACTCATCAGCGCATAATAATCATCAACAAACCAACATGCTGAGTCAACTTGTGTGGCGTGACAATAATGTTTTTAATGAACAATGTAAAAACTGTGCTATGTGTTTTTAAGTGTTTGTAGTGCCCCCTAAAGATGATGCATTAAGGCATCGAAACATTTTGGGGTTTGTAAAAAGGTGTTCGAGTATTGGATTTTATCATTTGTGTATGAGTTGGTTATCAATACATATTGTATACAAGCACATACATGGTATGGACAACGTTAAACAGATATACTAATTTCATTATTTCATTTTATACTCTCATACCATCATACCAATCTTAACATTATGCTTTCATCAATACCAAGATATACCAAGTTGTCCTCCAGGTTGTCAGACTAACATTTTGCATGCATTTCTCATATCTCCAGGGAATAAGAATAATTAGCACAGCAACTGGTGACAATCAACGAATCGCGATTCAATTCCTGGCAGGTGCATGAGACTTATCAGTTCTCCAAAGCATTCAGACCAATTCTGGGGACCACCCAGGCTCCTATACAGTACATACGGGCCCTTTTCCAACAGCAAACTTTCCAACCAATAAACACACACCTGCTAAACTGTCCATGCATCTGGTTCAGATTTTCCACTCTTATGGGGAACCTCAGATCACATGTTCCAACAATGTTTTGAACTTTGAATTCCAAAAACTTTACCTGAAAACAAGGGAATGTTTAAAGCATTCAGAAATGATACATAGCTCCTTCACACTTCTTCAAAGCCAAATACTTCAATATCAAATCTCACTAAAACAACTAATACACATACAAAGAATATGTAATGAAATTAACATTTTGCTTACGAGAAAGGAAAAATTATTTTACACTTGATGAAGTCTCTGAAGTGCACTACCAGACGGAGAACATCTTTCTTTTACATTTTAAATACCTCTGCAATCCTTCCATCTAGTTCTCCAATTATTTCTGTTGATGACAGCTAACAAGGGATGTTTCCCCAGCTTAGGAGCTGTTCAAAGAGCTAACAACTCCAAACCATAAAAAGCTGGCATGTTACAAAATGCTACATGAAGATGTGAGACTAAAGACAAAATCAACATTAAATATGAGGTTAAAAAAGTTAATGGACAGCTCAGTGTGCTTGAATCGACGCATCTGCTGCCAAAATCAAAAGAGAATGATTACTGGAGAGGTTTAATATTATTATTATTCATTCCGTGCATTATTCGATAAACTGTCTTATTATAACCAACTAAATGCACAATGTCAATGTGTAATTTTATAATTAAAACATTACATCTCCAACAAGTTTTGATCTTTCATATGTCGACAGGGAAACCATACATCAGTCAATAAGCATAAAACATGAAGTATACAATAAAATTTCTAAAATTATATTAGTACACTGTAGTAAGTCTTGGTATCTTGAAGAGCGCACAGAAGTATAAAATGTGGAATGCAGATGATCCCATATAAAGTAGATGTAGCCATATAGTGACATGGAACTGTGATTATTCTGTAAATTAATATTAACAATTATAATATAAATAACAGCAAATAATGGATATAAATTATGAGAGGTAAAACCATCATTGTAGTGTGGTTCCTGAGGTTTTGAAGGACCACAGTGCCTTCATCTTCAAGGGCCTGCTTAACCCTTAACGATAAAGGCAAAATGCCAGGAAACACTCACTTTACAACACAGCATTACAATCCCACAACACATAAATCTCACATAATGAACACAAAACTTTCATGCATACCTCTTAAG
This sequence comes from Reticulitermes speratus, assembly GCA_021186555.1. NCBI lineage: Eukaryota > Metazoa > Arthropoda > Insecta > Blattodea > Rhinotermitidae > Reticulitermes > Reticulitermes speratus. The sequence continues at coordinate 10,750,506 of JAJKFL010000427.1, read as the reverse complement.
TTTTCCTGAAAAATCAATTAAATAAAATCTGGGTTTACAAGAATCACATGACTGTTAGCCTGAGGAGTTTTATACTATTTTTGTATTTTCTGTTTGTGAAACTTGCAAAAAGATGATTTTCTTCATATTGTGCAGCATATCACTCCTACACTTAAAAGCATGCTTGGTAATTAATGCATTAAAAAATTTCCCAAGACCTCTGTCAAAGACTTACCGGAAAGCCTAGCTTCTGTATGATGCGAGCGTATTTCCGAGCCGCTAGTCGGGAGTCAGTTTCATTCCTGGCTCCAGTGATAACCATTTTACCTGACCTGAACAGAAGGGCAGTAGTATGTGGCTCTCGTATCCTCATCACAATACCCGAGAACCGAGATGGATTGTACTCTGAATTTCGAGTACGAAAATTTATCTTCATCAGATCCAAAGGGCAAGCCAAGTTCACAGTTGAGACCACATTCCTAAACAATATGAAATTACAGTATAAATTTTAAGTTCCTTTATTACAGTTCACACATGAAATGGGTCCCTCATCATTACATGCCCTCAAGTTCCAGATCGAGGTGACGACCTTCAGATAAAGCAGCGTTTCTCAACAAGGTTCATGCAGCTTAATTTCTGCCTGCCCACATATTGTACTCTGGCATCACATTATATATACAGTAGTCCAAATGGAAAACTTTCTGTTTCATGAGCAGTGACTTTTCTTTATTTTTCCCCTTCAAAAACAAAAATTTTGTCACTGCAAATAATTAATTTCTTGCACAGTGTCACTCAACAAGCCAACTGTATTACTTTTCATATTGTGTATCGACCTGACAAATGGGAGATTTCTGATAATTTAAATTATCTCTCAGTTCTTAACTGTGAATGTTCAATGCAAAGAATTATGACACCTCTTGAATCTTAATAGGACACACAGACATATTATTTTACAACATAAATAAACTTGTTTAGACATGCTGATGATCATCATTATTTGCACTGTACAATAAGACATACAGGGAACTGGTGCTTCTTTACTAGTCCATTATTAAGAAACTGCTTAGAACTAGTACTGTATTGGATTCTGTTGCACAGTGCAGTACTTACTGAAGTGTTGGAACCAAGCCAGGGTCCCCTGTCACAGGTGTAAGGGGGGTGATTAAAGAATGGGGTGCCACATGTGTAGACGCTGGTCGAGGTATAGCGCTCTGCCAATCAGTAAGCACATAATGAATATCAATATGCACACCTCACACATATTGCCTGTGAGCAGGCTCATGCATACATATAAGACAGGCTATGCACATGTACCTTAACACTGAGGCACGTGGCATAACCATTGTTGGCATGGAAAAGCAATAAGTATTACATATTTTGAGTGTGTGTCTGTAACCTTAGTTATCCAGCATGCAAAGCGCATGCGTTGTATTCTATTGTCATCTGTGGCCTGTCTGGCTCTACCATATTTTTCCACATTATCTCATAAACGGCATGCTTTTCAGAAAAATTTAGTAAAAATAAAACATGTGTTTTGATTTCCTCTACAATTTTGTTTCAAACATTTCTCATTCTAAGAAGAATTCAGTGAGATATTATCATAAATTTAAATGTGTCTTCATGTAAAGTACCCACTATTCTCATCAAGTTTTAATGAACCTTGGATTTTCTTGACAGATTTTTGAAAAACACTCAAATATCAAATTTCATTAAAATCCATTCAATGGGAGCCACGTCATTCCATGTGGACAGACAGATAAAGCTATCCCATTACAGGCCTGGACAGACCCTTAGGGTTCCAGGAGGTTGAGGCTCCCAGATTTCTAGACAATCGGCACATGAAGGTGGTAAGGTTGTCAGCCCTACGCACCGGCTGGGACAGACAGATAGACATGATAAAGCTAATAGTCGCTTTTCACAATTCTGCGAACGTGCCTAAACAGAACAATGGAATTAAATACTTACTGATGAAGGTGGTGGCATAGATGTTACAGTGTGCTGTGGTGAAGTCAAATGTTCAGTACACTGAGCCTTACTTGATTCTGTCGACTTTCTGTCACTTTCAGCCATCATAAATATAACTTCACCTACAAATACATAGTCACATATTAATCAAATTCAGTCATTATTTTATCTCACAACTACTGGCTGCCATTTCCTGTTGACTTGTTTTATCACATTAATGTATTCCACTCAGCCAACTACCCACACACATGGCACAGTAGTAGCAAGCAGTAACAAATGATAGTTGTCAGATAAAATAAAGACCCTGTATGACATGAAGCATAAATTACAACTTGGCAAAAAACAGTGCATTAAATACAAGGATAAAGCTATCCCTATACAGGCCTGGACAGGCCCTTAGGGCTCCAGGAGGCTAAGGCTCCCAGAATTTCTAGACAGTTGGCACGTGATGGTGGCATGTTTGTCAAGTACACAAACAAATGTTTTACAATACTCATAAAAACATCAGTCAATCCCCAACGAAGAAGTGCTTTTCAATTTCATAAATGAATATAACTCTGCTACCAGAAACCAGGACGACTTAACTTCCATGACTGAAAACAAAATTAGCAAAATTACCTAGTGATGATTACAAGTTAGGGTCTATATAACCATCACAAATGTTAAGGTACAGTTGTTCCCATACATGCCATAAAAGCATTAAGGGAGAGTGGAGGTATACCTCCATTCATTAACTGCTGCACTTGATGGAAGTGACTGGTCAGCATCAAGCCCTGGCTCCTTTAACCCTGAAGAAAGAGCCCAAGTACTCACTGAATAAGAGGCTGGGTGGGCCCCCGAACCAGTCTAGACATTTTGGAGAACAGATGAATCTCTTGCCCATCAGAAATTGCTATGCAAATATATTTATTTTGGTACAAATTACTGTACTTGTGTGAATCATTATATTTATATTAGGCCTATAACCCCTTCTACATCTTTAACCTAGTCCTATGAAAGCTCTACCGAATGCACAAAAATTCTAATTCTACCTCTACTTCTACCACACTTTCGTTGTCAGTATGTTAACATTACAACACCTATCTCAAAATGCAGGTTTGCTGTCAGCATCCTTCCACGTGATTTAGACACATGCCGACGTGTAAGCAAATTACACGAATTACCAGAATGATACACAATAAAGGACATATAGCAGCTGGACGTGTATGAAAAAGATAGCTTTTCAACATGTGGAACGTACATAAAATGGTCTCCTTAAAGTGCTCATACCTCCAAACTCACTGAACGTCAAATGTTACTTTCTAACTTGTTAACAGTCATGCCAACACACACCCCACTATCTTTTACTTAATAATTTCCTAGCATTTCACTACAATTGATCTGTTTTCTACGTCTGTGGAATATTTAATCCACGCACGCGGCTTTCTGCTATGAGGAGCTTTACCGTCACGTATAACACAAATTCAAAATATTTCAAGCACGGATTATCACCGAGCTCTTGCAATGTAAATCCCACGGATGATGAACAGCGGCACTGACCATGCCATCTGTGAACCTTTCTCAAATTACGTCGCCTTCAACACTCGCTTGACTTCGTCAATATTCGGCATTCCAGCACGTAGCATGATTTGTGAACCAGCTGACAGGAACAGCTGATAAGCAGCAGTTTCTTTGTAACCACAACTGAGATAGACACAATGCAGCCTGGAATAGATACTATGTTGCACTATACGTCCCTTAAACGTTCAACAATATTGTTGTAAAAAACTTTATTCTATTTGGTGGAAAACATTGTCTATAATATTGTTGTAATTGTCTCTGTCTGCAACGTAAGTACTTTTCATTATTAATGCACGTATGATATAATATTTAAATCCTCTCTGTGTCAACGAACAGGTTGTGTTCAGGTCTGGACTTCAATCGTGTGAAGGATATTCTTTAGGAAAGTGTTTCTGTTTCAGGACAAGCCAGTTCAGAAAGTACTGTAATTTGCTGAACCCACTTACCCATGCTCATCATTTACTAATTATGTACTATTTAACTTCAACATTAATATTAATTTCTATTGGATGCAGTAAAATTTGCAGGTAAGACCATACACATTCGGATTATATGAAAATAAGGCTTTATTATTATATTAGAAAATGAAACTGTGTGGACAAAACTGCACTAGAAATGGGTGGAATATAAGGATGTCTAAATTATCATCTTTTGGTAGTACAATGCTACATTTAATGAGATATTTACTATTTCATTTCCATGTTATCCACTCACTGTCAAAGTAGAGTACATCTCAGAATATAATTATAAACGATAAATTGTAAGAAGATTTGATAGTACTTGCCACATAAATTGCATTCAAGCTGTAAATATGACTAGTAATTTTACATGATATTTTATTCTTGTAGGGTTTCCAAATGAGAGAAAACAAATTTTATCTTACATTTACCGTGCATTTCCATTCAATATTTAACAACCAACTAAATGCACATTTTATTTAAAACTATTTTATAGTTTTAAATAAACTATCTTATAGTTTTAAATAAATTAAATAAACTATTTAAATAAAATGTGTATTTAGTTGGTTGTTAAATATTGAGAGAAAACAAAGTCAGAACATTTCAAATCAAATGTTTCATACTGACTGCAAGCATTTCCAAAATGAGAATTCATGCTAACAGTAAGCCTAAACTTGGCACTATTATGATTGTTATTGTTGGTGGTGTTTACTCTGTAATACTAAAACCTATGCACATCAAATAAAAATAACAGAAAAATATTCACAGTCATAATGTTTTACAGTATCTGATACAGGGTCAGGGTATCAGAATAAAATAATGTATATTTGTGTGTTGTGTGTGTGGTTCCTTCATAAGTACCTAATAATGAAAAATACACCAAATTATAATTTTGCATTGTTTTGTAAGGTGTAAATCTGGGTTTCTCACTATAATGGAAAATCAAAGACTGAGTGATGTTAAGAACATGACCCTGAAGAGAATAATGAGACATAAAAATGAATAAATAAATAGACAAAACTGCAATGAGGAGCCCGATAATTCGTAATCTTCAGCACATATTACCGAAGTGATAAGTCAAGTAGAATGAGACAGATGGGATAAGAGTATTTGCATACAATATTTTAGTCAGAAAATCTGTACATAAAATTATGCTCTTCTGGGATATATCATGTAGCTTGGTGGAGGGTACCACCGTTTCAGAACAACCTGCTGCCTTTATATTCAGGATAGACATCCTGCAGGTGAAAGCAGTGTATTCCCTAAAATATTCATATTCATCAACTAATGTAATGTAAGGTATCAGTTACTAATCATTATGTACTGCATTTGTTAGATATCTGACAAAATATCAGATAATGATGGGACAGTATATCAGCTATGTATAGAATTAAATTCATGATATCAGTCAGAATCAAAGTACATATCAATGCAACTAATGAATTCTGAAGAAAAATGACAAATTTCATGTAAATTTTAATGACAAACAAATCAAAACTGCATTCAAGAAGTTCATGACAAAGTAAAATGAATTCATTTCGGTATCATTCGCCTCTTTAACCCAGAAGTTAATCTACGTAAGTTCCTCCTTCATTAAAACACAGTGTATCTCTAGCACAAGGACCAATCAGTTAATGCTGCTTAGGGAAATACCACTGTTTGTGAGTCACATGAAACCACAAGTAATGTGTATGCAAAAAGCAGAGTTCTTCGATGTTATAACAGATGACACAGTAACCACTGCAATCTAAAGGGTTAATTTCCTTGTCACATGCCTAGGAACCTGGATTAAAATGTATAAACTCATAATTATTCCCTTTCCACATATGTACAAAACTTGGTCTCCATGAAAGGAATACAGATTTAGGACATTTTGGAAAAGAGTGCTAAGAATGAATTAAATTACATACAAAGGATTTTCATACTTTGTATTCAACACAAATTGTTCTGATGACTGAATCACGAAGAATACGAGGGGGTGAGACATGTAGTGTGCAGTGAAGAAATGTTGTTTTCATTCAGTACTACATAACCAACATTTGAAACTATACCAGCACAGAAACCATATGGAACACAAGAAATCATAATGCATTGTTACCCAAACTACTTTGTGTAACTCATACAGTATGTAAGTTAGTTTACAATGTACTCTGACAACCACTTGTAATACACACAACATTTATAACTTGCCTGCTACTGATGATAATTCCTGATTTTCCACCTGCTGCCTTCTGGTTCTTTCTTCTGGTAAAAAGACCAGAATCCTCCACCACATAACAGCTGTATCGTGGATAGGAGTAACTGTCACTTTACTGGCACATTTATCGTAGTAAAATCAGCAAAACTGGAGACATCTTCAACAAGTTTGGGTAACATTTTCAACCCTTTCTGATTTACAGGCCAGCAATGTAAAAATACAATAATTTACTTCGAATAGAGATATTTCACACAAATTTCGTCATTATTGACCTAAACAAACATAACTCAAATCATCATTCCGCATGGCCACACGCTGTTTCCTTTTTGTCACCATATTTACATTACAAATGTAGAAAACTGAATTGGAAAATAACGTACCCCACACGCATTACTACACCACGATGATGTGGCGCAACGACCTGCGGTGTACCGTACCATAAACCAATCCAGTTTCAGACGGCTTTATGGCATGTCACTTTTCGAGGAAATATCGTTAACTGACACTATTGAAAACTTATCACTACCTTATCCTTGCTCTCTTATCACGCCGACACCACATCAGTACAGCTGCGTTACCGCCTAAGCAAAATCAAATGGCGTCTCGCAGAAACCCGTTAATATTGCACAACCATAATTGTGCCACCTCGCTCTTCTGTTGCATTACCAACTTCGTGCTCCTTCCCGTAGACTGCAGGCATGTATTACCAGATCATGCAAGAAATCGAATACTATCGATGGTGTCTTATTCTGGGAAGACTGATAAAGCCACTTTCTCGTAACAAGGGCAGTTAAATATGAAGTATATTTAAGAGGACTGTAATATGTTAATTAATAATGTCAAATGATATAAGTTTTAAAACTTTCGCGGCGACATGATTCAATATAGTCTTCTCGGGCGCACAGCCGCGTCAACTGGTTTGAATACAACGTTTCGGGGACGGAGCTAGTCCCCGAAACGTTGTATTCAAACGAGTTGACGCGGCTGTGCGCCCGAGAAGACTATATTGAATGTCAAATGAATTTATTAATATATTGTTCGTTACTCGAATCCGTTCCCCTTAATTCACGAGTACGAAGTCGAACCATGTCATTCGATAATGAATCGCACGTTGAGTATGCACCCGCACAATCCGTTTTCTCAAAATGAAAGGTGAAATTTTCCCATGTACATTTAGTTCTCCCATCTCGTCTCGTACCGGGTTTTTATAACCTTTCGTACGCACAAAAATGCGGTTGTGTCGATTTTGCGCAGGTTCTTGTTTTGTACATTTCTGGGTTTACAAAAAAAACCTTGAAATAATAGGTACAGACTTGTACACTGCGGACTACCAAGGGAGGTCTTGCCTGGTTGCCTGTCCCTTTAAATGTTTTATCCCCAGAACAACTGAACATATTTCATTTAAATATGGCTGTCAGCAAATTTGATGTCAGTAATCTTATTGCAATACAGCAGGACCAAGTGCACCTGTCTTCTTTGTAGTTTTTTTGCCAATGCCATCATTATCTGGGGTATGTCACGTTGATAGTGGATTTCAAAGTGGTGCACTGATGGAATGACAACTGACAATTTTCTCAAAAAGTATATACTGTTGAGCATAGTTTCAAGACAGGATATTATGCTTTCCCCTCATATACTCTCGAAAAGTTGAACCACAGCATGTTTCACACACACATACAGCACAGGAGCTATAACTGTAAACATCATATTTAGAGAAAAAATAGCAAATTAGAAAAGTCACCCATCGCTGAATGAACATGAGGTCAAAAATGAAAAAAAATGGAAGTGCCTCTGAAGATGGCTTTACAGCTAACAGTTATATAAATAAAAATATGAAGCAAACATAAAGAACCCTAAGACACAAATTATTTATGGGGTTGGAACTGTGGGGAGGGAGTGAGGAACAAGAGAGAGATATAGAGTACAAAACCTGAGGTTTTCCCAGTGCTTAGGCTTAAAACTGTGTCTGGATTATGATAGTGCTGCAGTCTGAAGGTAATAATTCCTGTGAAATAATGGTACCTGCTGACTAGACTGCAACATGGTGTCATAACAATGAAGACCACAATAAGAACTATGCAGGGCTGACACTAGCTATACAACATCCTATGTGAAGTTGCAATCTTAGGCATCCCTGGCTTGAACCCACAAGTGTACCAGTGACTAGATTACTTGCTAGTTGTTAGCGCAGGGATAAAGAGGCAAGCTGGTAAGAGGAGAAGTACTGCTCACACACCACCAATTATTTTCTATGCGTTTCAGAAACGTCCAGTGACTGAAGCTATGAATGTGCTCCAAACAGGGTAAATGTTTGTCAAAGAATTATAGCACTGCCTCACAATTCTGAGGTGAGCCTAGCAACAACCATGCCATGCGGATGGTAGCTATGTGTAGCATTACAGAAGTCAGCTAGCAAGGAATCTGATCATTACTATATTCTAGGGTCCCCTACAAAAATATTCATGCATATCATGAGCAAATAAATTCATGATGATTCACTTATTTCATACCATTATTGCTATACTGCTAAACCACAACTCTTGTCATCTCCTAGCCGCATTGCACTGTAAAGGGGCACAGCGTGCATATCCTTTTAACACCAGCCCAGGAAATATGTAAAAAAAACTTTTAAACTCCTCAGGAGATGGGACTAGTTTGGAGATGTACAGGTATAAGGAATGACAATATAAAAATGTATTTCAATAAACTGTGAAAATGTGGACTGAATTTGTTTAGGTTGTGTCCAGCATTAAGTTTTTATGAAAAGATGATTAACCTCGATTAGTGTCAACTGCTCCTCATGGTAATCTGCACCATAAGGTTAGGATGTTGAGAAAATTCTACAGGGAATACTATCATGCTTTTGCATTTTGGCCAAACATCCCCTTCCTCATTCTCAGCTTATCTGTAAGTCTCTAACACCAGCTCATTAGTTTCACTTAACATTACAGTGCTAAAGGAAACCACACTCATGACTGGGATCTTCTAATTTTCACTCAACACTGGCCATTAACAGTATGCCTTGAATGGAAAGAAGAACTTCCACAACATTCATGCAGACTACCTTCTATAAATAACATTTGGACAGTACATGGAATATGGTAAGATATTCAATTCTGTAGTGTTCAGACAACAGAATATTAAAATCAGACTACTAAGCTTCCAAAATTTGTTCATCATACAGTATCCCCCCCCCCCAAAAAAAAGTAACACATGTTTCAGAAACTGGATCCGTTTCCATCCTTAATGTAAAATGGTAGGGAGGCACCTACTCCATTCAGCCAGACCTAACTGTATACATGGAAGTAGTTCAACTGACATAGGTTGACCAGAAATTGAAAACAGCTCTTCCTAACCAGCACAACTAAGTAGATACCTCCCCACCTTTCTACCTGAGGATGGGAACAGATCCAGCTTCCAAAATGTTATCTTTTCTTGTGCTTTACAAAATATTTGACAATGGACAAGTCCAGAATCACAACAGTTCTGCAAGGTAAGATATGACTATTAACAACATTAATGTCAACATTTTTCCAACAGAAGCAATGATCTGGGACTGTGAGTTAACTGCTTCATTAATTTATGTGACAGGTCAGGTTAGTATTAGGGAAAAACTGAATAACACAGAATGTGAAAGTTATAGTGCTTTGCTTAGATCTGTCACAGCTCTTGAGGATCCTACACAGTCCAGGAGGTGGCTCAGGGGAGCAATGCAGATTACTGTCTTCTGTCATCCCAGAAAACAGTAATCTCCAATGTCACTGCCATGAAACCCACTTAATTTCATTATAGCTGCAGCCACAATAACTGAAGCTTCTGGTAAAATGCAACATTTCCAGATATGGAACCTGGGCAGTGAGCTCTAGGCTCCACTCCACAATAAATGACATCATTTATCAAACATAGCCAAAATTTGTTATATTCAATGCACTTCTCTCAGTCAGTAGTTAGATTTAGATTTACAAAACTGACAAAGCAGCTTGGAAAAGTTTCAGTTCATAGCTACATAAATATATTATTGTGTGCATTGTTGTTTTTGAAGTTCAGTTCAATATTTTGTTGTGCTGCCTTAGTTTGTAGAATGTGCCTTTGGTGGTGTAGATCTGGCAACAATGGGGAATTGGCCCAAGCTTCAATTGCTGCTGTTGTGGCTACAGTTATGAGCTGAATAAATTCATACATTGCATTTTTCTCCTCAGCATCTCATTTGAGTCAGAAGATTATGAATGAACATTTTAACTTCACCAATCCTTATCCCTTCTGAAGCACAAAATTCATCTAAAAAATTTAAAATTCATGTCCTGCCACAATGAAAACAGACTGCATGTCCATTACATAGCCCAATCAGTTAATGCTGTTTAGGGATACAATGCTGTTTATTGTTTCAATCATACAAGACCCATAAACACACTCTGGTTAAAATGCAGAGTTTTTAACATTAAAGCATGTAGTACATATAGTAACATGTTTATAAATACTCAATAATTTTGCACGTTGACAATTCTGATAACTTCTCTCACGAGTGCCACAACACTTAAGTATGGCTCATGTAGAAGAAACAGTCAAAAGGGCACAGTGAAAGAATTAACTGATATGACGCCCATAAAACACTGTAAAATATGTCCACCAGAAGAGGACATTTTAATGCTCTGTGCAAGGATTCTGTTTTTTTTTTTCACTACCTGTAATACTAGCAAGAATGATAATGACAGAACCTCAAGTCTTCAATCTCAAAAGTTTTGACAATGCTTTGTTGGTGTCTGGGTGAGCAAATGCAGTAGGAAAATTCCTAACTTGGATTCCCACTCTGCAGAAGGACAGTGTGATAGCCAGAGCACAAAATGTGTTTTTATAAATCAAACATGAACAAACATGCCCATTTAAATTTTAAAAATATATAATATGAAGTAAAGGTGGTTGTCCCTGTGCTTACTTAAGCACACCAGGAAAGTATATGGGAAATGGAAGCATAGCTCCATGCATTCTTCTTGACCATGGCACTAAAAATAGGTGGTCAGCTTCACACCACGGCCACTCTGGCACGGGGTGGGGGGGAAGAGTCCCTGGTGGGTGAACCCCATAGCTGGTTTGGATATTGTGGAGGTATCAACAGAGAAAAATCTACTGCCCCTGTCAGGAATTGAACAATGTCCTCGGTCATGAAATCCATAGTGTAATCTGTATACAAACTGAGTTATTCCCGCTCCCAAGTATACAAACTGAGTTATTCCAGCTCCCAAGTATACAAACTGAGTTATTCCAGCTCCCAAGTATAGTTTTAAATAAAATCATATTGGGTTCACTGAACTAAATAATACTTTGTATGGGCTGAATGCAACCCATGTGCAAGTGCACTTGTGTGAAAGAATAGAATAGATAATGGGTAGAGCCCTTTTTGGTCCCAATGCACGTAGGCCTTTGACAGGCCCTTTGTGCCCCTTAAGCTGAAAACCAAGTCAAGGGAGCCATGTCCCTTTAATAAAGTTCCAGATTGCCCCCAGACTTAGATTTCTGACATCCTCAGGGTCCAAGAAAAAGGAACCCAGATCGGTATCAACACAGTCAATTTATTACACCAACCAAATGCACTCTGGATCTGGTTGGTGTAATAAATTGACTGTGTTGATCAAGACAATGCATGGGGTGAAAAATTTTAAAGCCAGATAGGTATGTCTGTCACCAAAGTCACACTCACAGAAAACATGAGCTGAGGTCTCCTCCTCTGCCATGCACCTCCTACACAAGGGACTGTCAATCAGCCCCACTGTGTAGGGATGTCTTCTGAGGGTGTTATGTCCAGTAAGAAGGCCAGTAACTACCCTGGTTTGCATCCTATTAAAGGACGATAGCCTAGTCTTTGCAGCAGGACTAGGACCCTGAGATTACTTGTGTGATACTGTACTGTTTTATGGGGAGAAAACCCTGACAGCCTCAGGAATATTTAAGAAATTAAAAAATTACTGCCTGTGCTATGCGAGTTTTGAAAACAGTTCATCCAAAAATCATCTTTCAGCCATAATTAGTTTTTAAAGTCTCACTTTAGAAAGCTTGGGGTGACAATGTGACTACAACTATTGACAATATAAATTATCCTGTATCTTCATAGGCCTACTAAACTCAGAACAGTGGGCCCAGAGTTCTGCAATTCATCACTGCACTTCAATAAAACTCAACTGGAGCCTATAAAGGAGCAGTTACAACAGTATTGGACCGATATTCACAATGGAAGCGTGTACTCACTATGGCAACATGAATGGAAAAAACATGGAACATGTGCCACTGTATTGCCTACGCTTGACACAGAAGATAAATACTTTGGTCAAGGTTTGCAATGGATTAAGCAATATGGCATGAAAAATATTCTGAGTCAGTCAGGAATTGAACCAAATGTTCAAGGTTACTTTCCACAAGATGTTTGGAATGCTGTGCAGAAAAGCCTTGGGAAAAATCCTGCAGTCCAATGTCATGTTGATCCAGTAATATAATTATTTCACTTATTTACAACTTTGCACAAAGTGCATAAAATCAGCATACCTGCCCATTTTCCTGTCATTCCACATGTTTCATCTCTGAAACTTCTTCACAAATTATATTCGTAAAGGGCAGGGGGTAACCAATGCGTTTTCAGTAGTGGGCCACATCATTATAAATGTGTATGTTTGTGGGCCACATCATTATAAATGTGTATGTTTGTGGGCCACATCATTATAAATGTGTACGTTTGTGGGCCACATCATTATAAATGTGTGTTTGTGGGCCACATCATTATAAATGTGTATGTTTGTGGGCCACATCATTATAAATGTGTATGTTTGTTGGCCACATGCACTTCTCTTTTTGCCCATTTATCCATCTTCAAAGTATACATCAAACCCTGAACACAAACAGGTGATTGAATTTGAATTCAGTGATACCGGGCAGCAGTAACAATAAATTAGCAATTGGCAGGTGGTTCTGCCCCACTGGCCTACTGGTGTGTTACCTAACCTTCATCGTCCTACAAGACCACATGCTGGTCTCTAAAATGTACTGGCGAATGGCCCAGCATGCCATATGCTGGTCTCTGCGTATTTGTTTGGTAGCAATTTAAGTGTCCACACTTAACCAGAAAAACTCAGACTGTCAAGATACAACTGACATTTATATCCACCTCCTAAAGGTTAATGATGCAGTCAGTTGGTGAGATTATACTGCATTGGTGACAGATGAATGAGTGAATGAATGAATGAATGAATGAATGAAGCATCGGGGAATAATGATAATGGAAAAATCACCGTACTTGGAGAAAAAAGTTGCCCCAGTGGCACCACAAATCCCACATGAACTGGACTCAGATCAAATGCAGACCTCCACAATGGCTTACTAGTTTATATGCACTCAATAATCACATTAGTACATCTATTTGCTAAACCCTCCAGTGGGCCACATACTGGATGTCCCTGGTGCACAGAATCCACATCAAAAGCTGTCAGACAAATTTACTTTTGTTGCATACCCCTACATTATATCCAAACTGAACTATCATTTTTCTTAACAAGACTGGAAAGTGTGACCGGCCTAATACAATGCACAACATTCCCAAAACATTATCTGAAATTTAAGATCACTAGCGACCAGTTTATAAACAAAATTTTGGTGAAACAAAATATTCTTGTATTATATAAGATGAGAAAAATTCATACTTTATAACACCATAATAGTGCACAACATGACCGTAATAACATCTGCAAAATGGTCAATGTGCTATGTGGAAATCTCCATTTATGGCCGTATGCTTCTTGTAATTCCAATATTACTAAATACTGAATTGCCGAATAACACTATGCAAAGCTCTGTCATTATCACTAATTATTACATACACTGCTGCCAGTTGAATGCAGATGTTAATCACTTCTGTCCAAATTATCACTTATCATTTCTGAAACTTCAAAGGCCTCTTTCACTGTGTGTAAGGAAAAATTGCAGCAGATGTGTCTTACAGAAATACAGAACTGTATTTATGTAGCTATAATATACTGATTGTGGATGTTTATATTTTACAGAAAACAAACCTGTCATACCTTTTTGAAATCAGAATCTGTTTTGACAAGAACTTGACTTTGACTGATTGTGATGGAATTAAGGGACCATCAGAGCCAATGTCTGGCATAAAAACTAACTGTCCTTTAAATAAAACCATCACATACCCTGGCATACGTTCTCCTGAGTATGAGAAGCCAATCTACATCAACAGAGATCCAGGGTATCATCAGCATTCCTGGCTCCTTGAATCTTTACGAATCACACAATTCCTGCAGTGGATGGCATTGAAAATTTATCCATCCTTCTTATAAACTGTGCAATATTCTACTGAATATAATTCAACTATGATTTTACAGGATTATGTTCTAGAAGATGAAAGTATTTTCATTGATCATGCCCTGCTAATAGAATTAAATAATGGGAATTGTTCAGAAAATAAGCATATCAAATGTTCACTATCATTAACAGTGCAACATTTCTTCTGTTCCATATACATGCAGGTATGACAAACAAGAAATAATGACCAAATTACTGAAAAGTCGTCAATAATTTATGCGACATCTTCAAACAGTAACACTGTTTTATGATAAGGTGCCCCAACTATCAAACAGGTTAAAAAGATTACTGATCTGTAGGTGATAAATTAAGAAAGTGTCTCTCTTTTACAAGAATCTACGTGTTGACTTATATTCAGCAGAATACAACTACGAAATGCACCTAATTTAGACTTAAAATGTGGAACAGGGTATTTGTTAATCAGTAAGGTCACGGCTAATTTTTCTCGCTTATATTGATAATTTAATAAGCTACAAATAACATAGAATGCAAATACAAATCCTTTACCCACTGAGTTTAACTAAATTTGTAGAAAATTATTATGTAAACAGAAAATAACTACGTGGCTAATTTAATTCAGCCCGATAGTTTGAGATGCTCATCAAGTTGCTTACATTTAGTTGTACTATTGGACCCGGGAGACTATTACCACAGCTGAAGGCACCAGTCCTGAAACAGTTACAGTACAAAAATAAGCACAGAAAATGTGCACTAAAATAAAACACGCACACACACACACACAAAGCACATACTAATACACTAGATTCTTTCTCCTGCCCTCTTTTAAAAAACTCTCTGGTCTCACCACCTTTAGTCTCTATACTGTACACATCGGCATGTGTACACCATTCTGTTATCAGTCAACATCAACTTAGAAAACAAACATTCACCATGACAAAAATGCATTTACATAAATGATAATAACAAAGTTCATTTACCTTAATCCTAGTGTTAGTCTTGCTTGCTAAATGCAACATTTTTTTGTGACGAATGACAAAGCTTAGTTTGAAGATGAGGAAGGAGAAGCGATAGGCATCACACAATCAGGATGGACATTCATCTGAATTGACATTATTGATAAAGGGTGTAGAGGCAGCAGAGGAAGTGCATGGTTGAGGACAGCATTAATACTGTGCCACTTCCACCTCACTTCACTCTTATTCCCATAAGAAAAGAATTTGGTGTGCCTTTCAAAAGTTTTATTATTGTAATATCTTTTATTTCTCCTGGGGGGTTAAGGCGGCCATTGCATAGGCCCGACAACCTTACCACCTTCATGTGCTGATTATCTAGAAATCCTGGGAGCCTCAACCTCCTGGAGCCCTCACAGCCTGTCCAGGCCTCTACAGGGATAGCTTTTAATATATTTTATTACTAATTTCTGAAAACCGCATGGGTAAACTATGTACGTAGGGGTATGTCTGTATACATGACTTTAATCAAAATTATTTTAGTGCCCAAAATATAAGACTCTGCCAACACATACAGTATTAAATATAAAAAAAGTGCTTTAATTTCATCCGTTGGTCATCATATTAGTCTACTACATAACATTACAGTCTCAAAACGTCACACCTTAATACCTTTTTTCATGCAGGTACCTCATACAAAATGCCTCAGACTGTCACAAGTACTCACAATCATCCACACCATTGATAATTTGCTTTCGTGATAACTGGCATATGAAGTATTCATGATTAAAGAAAAATGTTTAATCTTTATTGCCACCTATCATTCAATGTATTATGATGAATACAAGTTCACAATACTTACCCATTTCCAAAACTTTGTTACCACATTACTTCTGAACAGTGATTGTCAGTTTCGTATAGTGAACTATTCAGAGCTAAAGTGTAAGTCACTCCCTTTAGAGATGACATATACAAAGACAGAAGTGTGTAGTCTTCAACATAACCCTTTTTATCAACGAGCAATAGGGATGACTGATTTATATCACGATAGGACATTCAACCACACTACACACCCAAAACAATTTGAAAGTACTAAGTATTAATGAAAATAGTTGACAGGTTTCAATATGATTTAATAATATAATACATAATTCTACTCTGAACATTATATCAAATAATAATAGAAGGTGATGTAATTTGTTTAAATTTGTTCATGTCTCATGGTCAGAAGGCATATAGAATGTTATAAATGGAACATAGTTGTAACTGTGATGGACATTTTAAGGTTTGTGATACTGTATGTCGGATAATTTTAGAATGAAGTTTCTTTTGCCTTAATTTATAAAATGTTGAAGAGTCACATCTTCTGGGATGTAATGATGTGTCAGTGGGTAAATATTTACTAATCGACATAGTGTTAACAGCCCAGAAGACTTGAATCTTCAGCAACACCACTGTGAAAATATCAAATAACATGTTATAAAATGTTATTTTGTAGGCATCTGGAGTCTGAAATGAATATACATTATGAATTCTTCATATGTGTAAAGCATAAGAATATATATTCCTCAATATATACAGCATAAAAGGTTTTAAATACTGGTATCTTATAATTTAATAGCATTTCACCATGAAAGTGCCTAAGAACATAAAGTGCAAAGTTCCTTGACATGAAAAACTGGTATATTTAATATAAATGTACTGTTAAATTTAATACTTCATTATTTATACATATTTTAACTTCAGTGTTAATAACAGTATTTCTAGATCATCAGTTTGAAGTTTCAGATTATAGCCATTTGTCATGTAGTGTGATAGTGAGTTGAAAGCAAGTTACTAATAAGATTACGGTCCCCTAAGATGTAATGCCATGCAGTTTGCTAGACAGCTGTCCACCAAATGGCATGGTGTCACATCCCAGAAGACTGTAATCTTTATGGGCACTGCTGTGAAAACCTTATATCTAGTGAGCTAAAATTGGTCTATGAAAATATGAGTAAATCATGTATTTACCTAAGAGAAT
Source organism: Reticulitermes speratus (assembly GCA_021186555.1). Lineage (NCBI taxonomy): Eukaryota > Metazoa > Arthropoda > Insecta > Blattodea > Rhinotermitidae > Reticulitermes > Reticulitermes speratus. Next base: position 10,733,055 of record JAJKFL010000427.1, on the reverse strand, counting down.
CATGCTAAAAATATATAGTAATATGCAATATACCAATTATTTAAATTATCTTAATTGTCTTAAATGTAGTATGTAAATTTGGACTTGCTGATGTGAAGTGAATACTTAGTAAAAAGTATTGCAATTTAATTTTGATAGTTCAGATTCAAGAACCTTTTCACCACACAGTACCCTCACATTCGGAAACTTAAATCTGTTTACTATTCTTCAAAGTATATTTTAGCCCATCGAGCTATTATAATGGCTTCAAAACACCCCAGGTATGGCTGGCAAGAGGAAACATATAACATTAATGATTCCTCATAAACTTGAAATAATTAGGAGGGTTGAAAGTGGTGGAAGGCGACTTGTGGTTATGGCTTCATTCAGCACTGGATTGTCAACTATCTTATGATACAAAGCAACAGAAGGATCAAATACAATTTTCTGTGGCATCGAGTGAAAGTGTGAAGGGCTTTCTCAAGTGGGAGAGGATGATAACACCTAAATTAGTGCAACTGGACAAGGTGCTGCATGAGGAGTTTACAGCAGTTTGTTCTGAAGAAAAACTTGTCACTGGGCCTATGATAATTGAAAACCTAAGTATTTTTATTATAAAAAGGAAAATAACTGACAAGTGCACATTTTCTGAGGGCTGGCTACAAAATTTAGGTATTGTCTAATAATCCGGAATATTTTATAATTCGGCACCTGTCCGGTCCTGTGGGTGCCAGAATAAAGGAATGCTACTCTGTATGTTTTAATATGCATGTAATAATATTTATGAAGTTCATCTCCAGCGTATCTTTTGAGCAAGTTCTGTTCCCACTTACAGAACACAGAAAGAACTGACTCATATTAAGCTGACTGTCCACTGTTGCAATTAAAAATCTGTCACTTAATCTTTATTTCAATTTATGGTTTGTGGATGGTGTGTACATTATGTACTACACACTGCATTTTAACTGAATACAACTGGTATGGCTGCACTGGTTCATAAACTCAGCTTATCTCTGACACAAGTTAAGAATTCATGAAAAAACCTTAAAAGTAGCTACACAACAGATTATCCAGTCTAATCTTCTCTACTTCATTGGTCAACATTAACATTTACCGTATATGAACAGGTTTTAAATCCTCTGACAGGGCTGGTGGCCTTTCAAAATGCATCATTCGGCCAGCTGGACTATTCACATGTGCCACTCACCTTTGTAACACAACACACCCACCAATATAATGTGAAAGCTCATAAAAATTCTTACATAATGCCCAGCACAAATTATGCTGGTAGTTTCTTCATCTTCTAACACTGTTTCTGTTCAATACAGGTTGGTGGACAAAGTCTCTCACCTCCTCTTTCTTCCCACCATCTTTCCTTTACAATATTTTGCCAGCTCTTTCATCTCTTCTTGGTGTCTTCCAGTACTTGGCTGTACCATTTTGTTCTGGGTCATCCGATATGTTTCTTCTCTTTCAGTTTTGATTCTCAAGTCCTCTGGAGTGTCCTTGTTCTATCCATTCTTTTTACATTGCCCAGCCATTGTAATCATTTCTCCTCAAACCATATTAAAAAGTTTGGAATTCCAACTTGACTAAAAATTCTGTTTCTAATTCTGTCCCTTTTGAAAATGAAAAAGTATGCTTGCAGTTTATTGTAGTTTTTGCATAGGTGTATCAAGACTTTACGTTGTGATTCAATGTAAGTTATTAATTTCTTATTTGATGCCTCAACATCAACAAATATGAACTAAATAATGAGTCCAGTATTAATTAAATTTTCTATTAACATATTTGTTACCAAACATATCAGTTACCTAGTCTCCTCTTAACAGTCCTGGCTACTGACTTGTATTCAGCATATTCTAATACATTTATTAACCAATGATGAGCAATAAGCAACCCCTGATAAGGAGCATGTCTCAGTTCATGTTTACTATAATTCTGCCCCCCCCCCCCCCCAAGTCCATTACTTTTTTTAGCGGATGTTAGCAGCACACTGGCTATTAGCAATAAGCTTTAGATACCCCAGACAGCAGCTTACCAAGAAAATAAAAGCTAATAATCTTTTACTCTAAAACTACATTATACTGGTTGCATATAGTTTTATGAATGTGGAAAGGAAATTATAATTTTTTTTTATTTTGCCTAGCATAAGGTTATACTATGGGTTTGGAACACTTTGTTACTTGTGTACTGTAATGCACATATCAACCATTAAACTGACTTTACACTTTTACTTACAAGCAAAACTCTTTTCATTTCAAATGTTAACTCCCTATGCCTGTTTCCTGTATGTCACACCTGCCTGAATACCTAAAACTGAAATGCTGATTCAGTCTCTGTTCTTCTGGGATATGACACCGCATCAATGGGTAATCAGATCCCAGCGTTTCAAGGCAACGTACTGTCCTCACCTTCTTCAAGGACCTATTAACCCTGACATTATATATGAATATGATACAGTATGTGAGATGCCTTCACATCGCTAAGCATATTGTCAAATTGTAACTGGATGTACAGTAAAACCCCGATTCAATGTTCCCGCATTTAGTGAAATCCTGGATTTAGTGATGATTTTTTCATGTCCCGACAATAGCTCCATATAAACAAATAAACCTCCATTTACTGAAAACCTTGATTTAGTGAAATATATTCTAATCCCCCAGCAATTCATTAAATAGGGGTTTTACTGTATTTGCTACAAACTGTGGTGTGTACCTCTGGTTTAGTAGCTGCAGCAGTATCTTAATAAATCACAGATTGTAGTCACCAGGAAGTCTAGGATTTATTATAGTCATATAAGTAACTAATTAAACTTTAACACATGTTGTTTGCCTTTCATATACGTATATGACAAAACATTATTCCACATTGCAGTTTAAAGGTAATACTGTTATATTTTGGACTGTAAACCAACTGGTAAGGAATAACATATTGCCTGTTGTGTAGGTGTGAAACTTGGTCTGTCATGTTAAGGGAAGCACAGTGATTTGGAGTGTTCTAGAACAGAATCCTGAGGAGGCTATTTGGAAGTAAGAGCGGATAAGTAACAGGTGGCCAGAGAAAACAGCATAATAGAGCACTTAATAATTTCTGTTCCTTGCCAAATATTATTAGGAGAGGACAATGAAACAGACGGGGAATGCAACATGTACGGTAGAAACAAACAGTGCATACAAAGTTTTAGCAGGAAAGTGTGAAGTCAAGTGACCACTTACAAGACCTTGGCACAGATGGGATGATTAAAATGGACTGTAACCCTTTGGCACCTAACATCAGCTATATCCATCACACAGTGTGATGCTCAGAATGCCGAATGTCAGCTATACACGATGGCCACTTAATGGCCTCCTCATGCACCTCTCATTTAAATTCCTGTCTCCTGCACATCACACCAAGAATTTTATTCCAGCATCAAAGGGTTAAAGAAAAAGGGTGAGTGCAGATTGGATTCTTCTGGCTCACTACAGGTACAAGCAGGCTGCTACAAGTTACATATTTTATACAACCCAACTGTTCTTCTGAATTAATATTCTGATGTTACACTTTTATGCAGTTACAACTAGTGTTCCACTGAAAATATGTAATATTCACATACCTAATAAATCAAGAGGTTTCTCATAGTCATCATCACCGAAGACTTTCTTGGGAAAGTTGGTCATGAGAGAGAAAGGGCCACTTCCATCCGTTCGGTTCATTTCAACATATAACCTAACAGCAGATAACTGCTCCTTGGACCCAAATGTCTGTGTCAGGGCCTGCCCATTTGTCAGTCTGATCTGTTAAGAAGACAAGACACTCAAGTGAACAGGCTCACCATCAAGCAAATTGTACAGTTTTACATGTTACAGCACGCATTCATGACAGGGAACAAAAAATCACTACTACTGCTGCTGATGACACTTCAATTGGACTTCATAAATTGTCTGATTAAAATATAACATTTTAAAAATACTACTTTTTGCAGACTTAGTGTGTCTCCATCCCCAGGACAAGGGGGGGGGGGGGGGGCCATTGTGTTTCGTACAATAAGAGTAGTCAAATTTGTTTTTCTTTCTTTCTTTCGCAGCACTTCAATTTCAAACCAGTACTAGTTGCAACTGAACAAATTATACATCTTCACAATACACTTAACCTTCAAGTAATACTTACTTCCATTATTGTTTTAACCTACATATTTATACCTTAAAGACAATCACCAGGGAGAATATTTAATAATATCAACAAGACTGAAACCAACCACAGGTTTAACAATAAACATTAGAGGAATAATACTTTTATACCTGGCAAGACCTCAATAATATATCACAATTTATATTAATTTACACATTTCTTCAAAAGCTAATCTTCATCAGTTGGTCTATTGATGAACATTAATTGTAGATAATGGTGCCTAACAAAGCAGGTACTTTTAGAATTTTGAATTTTAAACAGACAATGGATGTAGCCCAATTGAGGTGCCACAGAAATGCTATAAAAATGCCTCTTCTAGACATATTACAATCTTTACTTGCCACCATGCAAAGTTTTGGCATATCTCTACCTGCAGCCGAGTCTGAACATAATCTTTAGCAGGCTGTGAAGCAGGAGGTGTGTGCTGTTGTACTGCTGGTTCTGTTACTGACTGCTGTTGCGTTCCAGTACAACCAAACTTTGCTCGTCTTGCTATTTTATCTTGCTCGATTTGATCCTTCACCCTTTGCCGAGCCATCTTCTCTTCCAATTTTTCCCGCTTACGCTGTTCCACTAGCTTCTTCATTTCATCTTCTTCCAACCTAATGTTACAAAATTGCAAAAACTTCTAGGGATATTACATGTAATGATAATTTCAAATATCTGGAGATTAACAAATATACTGGTATCAAATACTTCTACATACCTGTAAAGAGTCAGCAGATATTCAGCTGTTAAAAAATTCCTTACTAACAAATACCTTGAAGTTCCAAGCATTCTCGTCATCATAATCATCATCACCACCACACACAAGGCTGTCAACAAAACCTAATCTCACCCAATTAATTCCATTCATTCGTCACAACTTATTTTCATAACACCAGTTTTAATACTGCATCTCCCCCCCACCCACCCACCTTTTGTGTTTGTCCCTACACAAACACAGCAGTGAAAACTGTGGAAATGTTTGGGAGTGTCGGCACACACATAACAAGGAAATGAGCACTATGAAACAATAACAATTGAATGTATCACAAATAGGAAAGAAAGACATACAAATACACTCACATATGCATTCCTTGGAAACCTAGTAACTCCATGTTCCCTCAAGCACATGCAGACAAATTTGTTCACACAAATTGCTCCATACGTAGCATAATTTACACAGATGGAAATTAAAGAATAAACTAAATGATTTAACATGCATGGTGTTGCATGGTACAGAGCCCCTAAAATAATAACTCCACTCTTACCTAGCAACAGCAAGGCAGAATGCTGTCCTGTCCCACTATAACTGAACATGTAACTTACAAGAGAAATCCAAAACCCAGTTTACAAAGGACATTGCCAGAATACTGAAATCTTGCTCTTATTGAAAATATTAAACTATCATCACACAAAATTTAAATATAAAACAATGTTAGGCATTCATGTGTACTAAACACTTCTCTGGGATGGCTTGAGAAAGGAAAACTATTTGCATCAAGCAGTGTATATGGTCTCCATGTGCATGCACATGACCAAATTTTCTCCAATTTTACTGCCAAACTCTTGACATACAATTGCAGACTTCTTCATAAAGCATTCCATTTTACTAATTAACTAACTCCATGGAGCAGAGAAGCTAGTAGGTCGTCAGCTAGTCAAGAAATTGCCTGCGATTTATGGAACCCAAAGGTTCATTACCACATTCACAAGAGCCCGCCACCTGTCACTATCCTGAGCATTCCATTTTACGCAAACAATATCAGCGTTTTAATTTCCGTAAGAGTGTGACACCTTAGTATGGGAAAATATCTTACTTGAACCACTGAATGTCACAATTTAGTGGTTTGCACTCATGCTTTATATTCATAGATTGTGGAGTTCATTTCTCAGCCTTGAGATGAGCTGCCCTAACAGAATTTTCAAAATTTTCCTCAGTCCCTACAGGAAAATTGTCAGCATGACTTTGGGAAATCCCAGTTGGGAACAGATGCTTTAAAAACAAAAACTATTGAACATTTACTTACTTTTTCTTAGCAGCCACCATCTCCTTTCCAGATCGTATCCGTAGTTTCTCTCTTTCCAGAGCTTCTTTCTTTTCAGTCTCTTCTCGTTCCTGACGCTTCTGCCTCATCTTCTCTTCAAGTCTTTTCAGCTGTTCCTTTTTCTCCTCTTCCGTAAGAGGTTTCTTCTCTTCAGAACACTCAGAAAAACTGTTATGACCAGATTTTGCTGCATGAAATTCAATCTCCAGTTGTGATATAAACAAGCGACCACACCTAGGAATAAAAACCATTAACATCGAACATTTTAAGGTTTATGTTACAAGTGGGACTTTTATGAACAACAATTCAAATGTCTCAAAGTATTTGGCAAAAAAATTCTGTGGTGCGTGATTAATGTCTGTCAAAAGAGGAATAAACCAAACGCACTAACATGGATATTACACACCGCCCAGCCTATATAAATTTTATATACGTACTCATTGCATTTCAAGGACTTCGCTACAGTATCATCAGTTGATTCTTTCGGCTCTTCTGCATCAGTCTTTGTTGCTTCATCGCCATCACTGCCTAGTCTGTCTTGCTCTGTGGTCCCTTTTAATACCACAGTATTTTCATCTCCCGAAGATGAGGAAGGAGTGGCTGGTAATACTTCGTCTGCATGAGCTAATAACCTTCAAAAACAATAAAATTCTTTCATAACAAGTTCATACACTATGTGTCAAAAACCACTCGCAATAAGAAATATGTTAAAAGTACGAACCATTCCATTGCAGGTTCCACTCCCTGGTTACCGGTAACTTCCAAAGCTCTTTCTCTACGAAGCAGACACATTACATATCAGTATATTAGTAACTAATGCGAATTACACATTTATAGGTTAAAAATGACACAAGTTACATACGAACATATTTACAGCACAAATTTTAAACTAAATTGTTAACGAATATACATACGCTTTATTCCTTGGAAACCCCATTTCAATAAGCATATTTACGTCCTCCGACGACATAGTATCGCAATGTAACAAAAACGGTATTTTCACGCTTACACACCGCCGGTGTCACTGATTACCACAAAAGACAGCAATCATACCCTCTTCGTCGAGGATAATCGGTGCTTGCATGTTCCGTGCCGTGTCAGTGTGTTTTGCAACTAGTGGAACGCGTCCCACTAATGTGACGCGACAGTCGGCTAGGTGGGAAGTTAATCTAAAAAATACGAGCTTACATTGATGATAATACAATATTACATTATATATAATCGTAAAAATACATTTTTTGGGGGGAAAACGAGGTTTTGTTTTAGAATTGTGTGACTACAGTTTTTCTTAACAAAGCCGGTGGGACGCAAAATGCGGAACGTCGAGATTCACTGTCTAAACCCTTCGTGGTCAAATCAGAAACAAACCTGTAGATCACAATTATTAGATTGTTTATTTCACGAAATCCAGCCTTCCATGGAAGCGCATTAAGATAAAACAAATGGGAAAACAGTACGACTATTGAATAACTTCATTGAAGTGCATGCATTACAATTTGTTGAAAGACAATATTGTTCTTCTTTTTCTTCTCCCTCTTCTTTCTTTCTTTCTTCTCCCACCCTCCTCCTACTGGTAGTAGTCGCTCAGATAGTAAAGAAATTTTCCTTTCTGTAAGATAAGACAAAATAAGGCAATTGGATAAGGTAAGTTTGTCCCTCTGCTTAATTAAGTCTTACGACATTAAGATTATGAGGGATTGGAGGTATAGTTCCACTCATTCTTAACCTCGGCACTAGATTGGGGGTGCGTGTAAGCTTTGGGGACTTTCCATTTTACCCCCAGGGAAACAGCATCCGGTAACCACTAAACAGAAGACTACGTGAACACCAGAGTCAGTCTGGACCGTTTGGAGAATAGAAATTTATCTTGCCTCTGCTGGGAATGGTTTTAGGAGGGTAGGATATCAAGAGGCAACTAGTGCACTGGGCAGGGCCGGTGCGATGGTACAGGAGAACGAAGTGAGAGCCTGTGACTTCAAGTGCGGTACTTATCACAAAATGACTTTTTTTCTTCCTTGTCAAATCAGATCTAATTTTTTATCTTTTGTTAATACCATGACCATTAATTGCCAGTTATCTGAACATTATTATGCAACAATGTGCAAAACTAAATCTGTTTTAGCGAAATGCGACACCAATGTCGATTTTCGTCACAGTTTCTAGAAATTTTCGTGCTATTAACTGATCAACATTTTGAGAAACTGTCATTTTTTTTAGCATACGATTCTTCCTAAAAACGAAAAAGTAGGCTTATGAGATCAAAATGGTCTGTGTGTGTTTCAATCTGTTATACATTTGACAGATTTTCATGAAATTTGGTAAGAATTTTATACGATTAAAGGACACCCTAACTTCGAATTTATCATTTTCTACACTCAGTGCAAACAATGGCGGGCCTGTAAACTCATTACATGACAGCGACACTGGAGACATTTAATTAAGGATCCTAATAGCCAGTGACAAAAAAAAAGTCATGTTAAATTTGCTGCGAAGAGAGCGTGTAAACTTTTTTTTTTATTATTCACACCGTGCATTGTCGTCAATCAAACACAAAACATGTCGTCAATCAAACACAAAACATGTCGTCAATCAAACACAAACAAACTGTCGTCAATCAAACACAAAACATGTCGTCAATGAAACACAAAACATGTCGTCAATCAAACACAAAACACTCAACGAACAAATGCACTCTTATCATTATTTTTTGATAGTACAGGGCATACACAAAAGAATGGTGCGGTTTTAATAGTGTTCACTATTAAAACCGCACCATTCTTTTGTGTATGCCCTGTATATATAATCCCTGTAAACCAGTCCAACATGTTTCGATCCCTTCCTGGGATCATCATCAGGGACACTTGTGAGAGTATAAATTACATAAACTAAAACCAACAATAAACGTACCTACGCAACTATATATGATATAGAGTTTGTAAACGAACAATTACAAAAATGCTGACGACGCCATTTTTTATGGTTATATCTAACAAATTTAAGGTATACATAATCTGTCCTTAGACAACAAATTCTTCAAAAAAAAGTGAAATAAAATAACAGTAATACTGACAGGTGTGTTGAACAAGAAATTTATACCCTACAGTAGGAACGAAAACAGAAGGGGGGCCTCGGAAATACTCATGGCTTGGGATGGTATTTATGCTTGCATCAAACCTGGCACCGATTAAAAATAACATGGTTCCTTGTAGCAGTTTATGAAACTGGCATTCATCACTCTACTATACTATCTGATCTTCATCAATCATATTACTTCTACAATTACGATTATACATGGTCATCAATCACAGGTTCAGTGGAAATGTTATGCCTTAAACCACTGGATGAATACGTATTTCAACATTTCATCGCTTCACTTAAACCCAACAGCGGTTTAAAATTTGTTAAATGCATCCCTGTAACGTTCGTTCTCCTTTTTGAAACAGGCTTAACCTATAATGCATTCTAAAGTGTTGAAAGACCCTTTATCTACACATGATATTCCGTGACAAAAAGGAATATGTATAAAGGCGTGGTAATGTCGGCTCACAAATACATAAAGTCATAACATAGTCCCAGGTACTATTTAACTACCAACTAAATGCACATTTATTAAAAAAAACAAATTATGGTTTCTTTAAAATCGTCTAAAAACCCCCTATATATGTTTCGGTTTTCAAACAAACCATCATCAGGGGGTTACAAAACTGTACTTATCATAATCCGTCCATATGTTCCTTTAGTAGCACAAGCAATGTAGATCACTACGTCCACTCTTATCAGTTGCAGTATCACTTTCTAAAAACACCACACATTAAAACGATAAAATGGATAACTGTTAAAAATGAAAATCATGTGAGATACACTGTATACCATCACTGGTTTCGTCTTGTTGTTTTTTCATTGTCGAGAACTTTCTTGTTACTGTACGTCTTTAGTTATTTGAAGTATAGAATAGTGGTTCTGTGTGTTGTAGATTATAATTTTATATGCTGCTTGTTTCGTATGTTGCCTAGTTTGTGGTGCATTAAATTGTAAAACGTTCTGACGATTGTATGTAACATTGAGAACTAAATGGTTTCTGGACTTTGTCCATCGTCCGGAAATCTAAAATCACGACGTTTCGGAAGTTGGATCTACTTCCATCTTCAGGTGAAGGGGGAAGGAGACATCTACTCAGTTGGATCCCTTACATAAAGCTAACCTCAATCACTGGTTAGCTCCGTCTAAGGGACCCAACTGAGTAGATGTCTCCCTCCCTCTTCATCTGAGGATGGAAGCAGATTCAGCTTCCGAAACGTCGTAATTTTAGATTTCCAGACGATGGACAAAGTCCAGAAATCAGTTAGTTTTCAGAAAATGCATTACTCTGTGAATAATCTACGTAGTTATCGACATTTTGGAGACCCTACGCTTGTCCGAAACGTCGGTAACTATTTAACAGTCGACGGGGGGTAACACCGTAGATTATTTGAATTATCTTAAGCAGCGACTTATTTTATATGACGTTAACGGTTCCACTTAGGGCCCAATAAACAATCCCAATGAGGGTTAAGCCCATCATTTTGCTGTACGTAGGCATCTGGCTTCCTTTCGAAGTGGCAGTTTAAACAGACCTATGTAACCGGAAAAGAAAACACGTGTGATGATATATTGACCATTCGATACCCTTCGATACCCTCCGAATTAAATGCTACCCTTAGCTGTACTGGTCCACTGCGCAGCTGAACGCCTTGACGCAAAAACTTAAGTCTCGTCCAGACTTTGCTGTTACCATAGGATACTTGAGGATGGACAGAGCAAACAGCAGCATGTATAATGCGTCACAGCTGAAGAGGCTTTCAGATATCAGAAACTTATATTATGACGTCAGGAAAGTTTAAAGAAGCATAGAACAATGTAAACTTGACCTGGATTAAATAAAATGCAGTACCCATAGAAAGTTCCATGCAAGCATATACTGTAAGCTTCACAACTCAAATATTAATTTACAAGTACAAAATAACAACTAGGCTACATTATCTAATTAGCCAGATAACCGTCTCATTAACAATACAGCTAGTGACCTACCTAATTAAATATTAATTCTTTCATTAGATAATTAGCTAGTTACCTTATTAACTAACTAGATAGCTGAATCGACATAATCCTTCCGGCCGCACTATGGCTCTGGGCTCGACTCAGCCTCTAACAGAAATGAGTGCCAGGAATATTTCCTGGGAGGTAAAGGCGGCCGGTGCGTAGCGCTGACAACCTTAGCACCTTCATGTGCCGATTGTCTTGAAATCTGGGAAGCCTCAACCTCCTGGACCCCTCAGGGTCTAACCAGGCCTGTAATTGGATTGCTTACCTTAGATAGCTATATCATCAACTAGCTACCCCCCTCATTAACTATACAGCTAGCTACCTAATTCTTATGGCTTTGATTAACCGGCTGCATGTCTTGTTAACTAGATGGTTATTAATAACTTCTCAGCCAAATAAAGAGTTGATAAACTGAAGTATTAACTAACCACTTGTTAAATGACCATTAACCAATGCAAAGCCGCCTTAAGGTATTTGAAGACAAAAAAGAGAAAAAGGTAAAGTTCAACCTATAACAGGCTATGAAGGCCAATAATGGGGGTAGAGGTATAACTCTACTCTTTCTTTAACCTCGGCGCTAGATTGAGGTGGGTGCCCCAGGGAAAGAGATCCGGTACCCATTTTACAGGAGACTGGGTGGGCTCCAGGGCTGGACCGGACGAGCACAGAAAATCTCGTCCCCACCAGGATTTGATCCCTGGACCCTCCAGCCCGTAGCGAGTCATTATATCGACAAAGCTATCCCGGCCCCCATTTTAAGCCAACAGGCATAAATAATTTTAAGGCCCTCAGATTTTCAGTGCATGCCTTATTTATAAAATTGTTTGCATTGATTGTAAAATGTCACGATTTTAGTAGCCGGCTCTGTTCTGAAGGAAACGTCGTATGGAGTTTTACGCTAATTGGGAGGTGAGTGCTACGGTACAAAGAAATACTAAAATAATTAAAACGTTAAGTAAACAATTACGTAAAGGAAACTCATGATGTGATATCGTATTCCTTTTGAAAATGTTAATATACACAATCAGCTAGGCTACTGTGAATTCAGAGAAGTCAAGCAGGCTCCATAATTCCGACTCCATGTTTGTTAAAGGCAAGAACACCCTCTGCTGCGAACACGGTAGTTCGTAACTCTTTGGAAATATTTGCATTCTCGAAAATGGAAGTCCTCTACTATAGTCAGCAACCAAGTTTTAAGCCTCCTCCCTTCTAAAGTGGACCTCTGAGCCAGGGGTAATATGCCTTTCCCCTTATGACTACACAGAAGTGATCAGCTGAATAACCAACCAATTAATCAAAGGGCCGATCAGTCAACCAACACACTACAATTAACTAAACAACAAGCCAAGTGACTGCCTGACTGGCTGGCTGAATGAATGAACGAATGAATGGATGAATGAATGAAGGAATGAATGAATGATTACTAAGAATGGATCAAGTAAAGAGCAAACTTAGTTACTACCCAAAATACTAGTTAAAACTAATTTAGGGAGAACTGAGAAACTACTCCTGTAGTTAAGAGTAATTATAGCGGAAACGCGTGGTTCTCTGTGCGGTAGGAACTGAGTCTTTTCATATAACATAAAGTCATTTAGTCTTCAAAGTAATTACGCGCTTTAGCATTAATCAGAAATTAAAATTTCGAAACCCTTATTTAAAGCTCCTACTCTCACCATTCTAATATCTTCTTCATATATTTCCATACTACTCCTACCAGAAGGACGAGCGGGCGAAGCCTGGGAACCATCTAACAAGTAATGCTTCTTCCACATCCCCCCCCATATAAAATTATCTCTCATTACTCCCTTGGACTTCAATTTCTTATCTTCAAAGACGGAGGACCGGTTTCGATCCCAGGTCAGTCCATGTGAGATTTGTTGTAGACAAAGTGGCACTTGAACACGTATATTTAGAATACTTCTTTCTTTCCCTGTCAATACCATTCCACCACTGCTCCAACTAATCTTCATCTACACGCTGTTTTTACCAGAAGGAAAAACGGGCGAAATCTAGGAGCCTTCCAAAAAGCAATGCTCTTTCGGAAATCGGAGAGAAAGATGTTACCCTTTTTTCCAAAGTCTTCCAAGGTTTGTATGAAGTCTTCGTTTGTCGTATTAGAAAAAACAACTTTTCTAAAGAATTTTCTTTCAGATTACCTGCTGTGTTGGCTTGTGGGTACACACTGTGGTCGTTTTGAGGTTCCACACTCTTTTCCACCTTAATACTATTGTATAAAAATGACAATCGGGTAAAGCCTGAAAACGTCAAAAGAAGCAATGCCCTGTCGCATATAGGGCAGCACTGAGTACAAAGCACTCTCACATTCATTCATCAAAGGGTTGTGATATAGTATCTATTCCATTGCTTCTCAAACTAATAGGCCTTTTGGCCACTCAAAGTCAAAACTGACACTGAAACTAATATGTCATGTATAATCAAAAACAGCAGAATGCAGGACAAAATCACAACACAAAGATAGGTAATAAATCCTTTGAAAGGGTGGAAGAGTTCAAATATTTGAAAACAACCCTAACGGAAAAAAAAAATCCATTCATGAAGAAATTAAAAGCAGATTGAAGTCAGGAAATGCTTGTTATCATTCGGTGCCAAATCTTTTTTCTTCCAGCTTGCTATCCAAAAATATAAATACGAAGATACACAGAACTATAATTTTGCCTGTTATTTTGAATGGGTGTGAAACTTGGTCGCTAACATTGAGGGAGGAACATAGGCTGAGGGTGTTCGAGAATAGGGTGCTGAGGAGGATATTTGGGCCTAAAAGGGGTGTGGAGAAGACTAAGCAATGAGGAACTTTATGATCTGTACTCATCACCAAGTATTAATCTGGTGATCAAATCAATAAGAATGAGATGGGCGGGGTATGTGGCATGCATGGGTGCCAGAAAAGGTGCATACAGAGTTTTAGTGGGAAGACTTTATGGAAAGAGACCACTTCGAAGACTGAAATATAGATGGGAGGATAATTTTAAAATGGATCTTCAAGAAGTGGGATTGGGTGTGAACTGGATTGATTTGGCTCAGGATAGGGAGAGATGGCGGACTCTTGTGAACCTTCGGGTTCCATAAAACGCGGGGAATTTCTTGACTAGCTGAGAACCTCTCAGCTTCTCAAGAAAGACTCTGCTCCATGGAGATAGTTAGTTAGTTAGTTAGTTAGCTACAATCAAAAAACACACAGAAGAAATGTAACCATATTAAAAGGAAGTCATCTGGAATTAATGAGATACTCGTACATGTTTTATGAGCACGTTCAAATAATTTCAATTTTTGCGTTAGGTATAGCGTCCTGTCCTCTCTAGCGAGACGCATGCGTGGTGCTCGTGACAGCGTTCTTGTTGCTTCTGCTTTAATTCATGCGGTACCCTTATTCAAATAAAGCAGTCTCAGCTGTTGCAGCACATTGTATTTAAAACGTAGTTATATGTACATATTCATGTATATTTATCTATGAAAAAATCGGCTGTCGAGAGAAAAAAATTGTTATATACTGTTTTTAAACAGAAATTTTTACTCACGTTTGAATTTCTGCGAAGTGCCTATTAGTTTCGCCGTGTTTGTCCGTCCGTCTGTGTCATTTTATGAAATTCAATAGTAAAAATTTGACGAAAACATTTAAGCACTTTAGTTTTGTTGAAAAATGTATAGGAACAAAGGACTGTCTGCAGGAACACCAACAGGCGTTTACATGCAAACCTACGTGATTTTACATTAAGATTTACATGCGTTTACATGAACATCTACATGACTTTAAGCAAGAGTCTTAAGCGCAACTTTCTAAATATTTATCGAAGACAAAAATGTTCGGAACAATAAATACAGATACAAATGGAACACATAATTTATGTCCAATAACATCACAGAAAAGACTAAAGGTTTCCGATATAACCAAAAGAGATCGGCCCTAATTCCAAAATTATGCTATTACAAACACAAGTGACAATTACCGACGTTTCTTATTGCCGATAATATTAAGCGAAGATTCCTTTTTTTTTCTTTTTGTCTTTATATACATGTATACCTTTATATATACATATATCTATAAAGAAGCCGTTCCTGTCCATGCCATGAAGGCGTATAGGGCTAGCAGAAGTACAGCTCTACTCATTCTTAACCTCTGCACCTGATGGAGGTGAATGATCAGTCTCACACTCCTACAGCTTTAGCCCAGGGAAAATACAATGGTACGCATTGAACAGGAGGGTGAGAGGCTCCACAGCAGGTACTGACAATTGTAGTAGAGAAAAAAAAATTTTTCCCTGTCCGGCTTCGAAACCGGATCGTCCAGCCCGTAAACTAGTCACTATACTGAATATGCTATCCCGGCTCCTCTTCACATACATAAATATGTATATATATATATATATATACATTTTTCTCCAATGTCGCAACAGCCCCTACTGGGCTTAGGCCTCCTCATTATCGAGGCTTCATGATCACACTCAGACACATCACACTCGGTAGGACTCCTCTGGACGAGTGATCAGCCCGACGCAGAGACCTCTACCTGACAACACACAACACTCACAAGAGACAGACAGCCGTGCCCCCGGCGGGATTCGAACCCACAATCCCAGCAAGCGAACAGTCGCAGACCCACACCTTAGACCGCGCGGCCACTGAGATACATAAGTATATACAGGTAGTTCCCGTTTTACGACGGTCCATTTTACGACTTTTCACATTAACGACTGTTTCAAAATATTACCTTAAATATTAGTACATACTTGGAAAAATTTTAGGAATTTTGGAACCTATCTCATTCAATTACATTATATTTTGGTCTCGTTTTACGACTTTTCATTTTACGACCCTGTTTTGCTGGAACCTAACCCTGTCGTAAAACGGGTCCTATTTTGGTCTCGTTTTACGACTTTTTATTTTACGACTCTGTTTTGCTGGAACCTAACCCTGTCGTAAAACGGGTGCTACCTGTATTTCATTAAAATATAACAATATGCTGCTATGACCTTTGTTTTATAAAATTTTGTAAGTTTGTTGGTATAGCAAATAGGTTACTGGCTGGACAACCAAGGACATAATATGCGATTCCAGACACTAGATAAAAGTGATTGGTCAGATACACGCATCGGCCCTCTTAACCCCAGTGAAAAAGCCGGTTGTAACTCTTAGGTATGAAGGCGGGTGTGACCACCGTCGGTGTGGAGGCGGTGGCGAAGACAAAGATTGCCTCCTTTCGTAGGAATCGATCTGCCGTCTTCAAAGGCTTAGCCAATCACTATCCTAAGTAATCAGTCAGGGAAGTATTTTTTAATAAAATAATAATGCCAGAGTGTGGATGCTGACCGCTCATAGCCCTCTACAGAAAAGTTTCGAAAGCGTGAATCTTTATTTCCAAGTCTTCATAATATGGTTCTTTACCTTACATTTCCAACGTTCGTTTAACTTTCGTATTGTAGGCGGGTCTATGTATAAAGTTTAATGACGTGTTGCTGACTCTGCCACGCTTTATCAACAGACGCGGTTTGTTGAATCGGGCGAAAGTTGCGGTAATCACCAGCATGCCAGACCGACGGCTGTCAATTTGTTAACAACATGCTTCTCTCGCATGGTTTGTTTAAAATAATTGGCACATCCAATCAAACACACACTTGTATAGGGTTTAAAGTGACGCGCAAGAAGCAGCTCTCCAACCTCTTCCAACAGGCCATTAATGTCAGGGTAAAGCCTTCGAGTGCTCTGTGTTGGCACTCCAGCGATATCTGCTGTATGAGTAGTTAGGGTACGGTCCCACGCTAACACCGTGCGACTGCTGTAGCAAACGGCTGCAGTGTCGGACGCAGCTGGGCGAGACGCCCTGCTGCAGGTATAAACGATCTCGCAGTAATAATGACAATTGCGAACGTGATGTTACGAAAACTGTAGAGCTTTATGCTTTAACGGGAAATAACGGGATGGACGATGTAATTGGAAGGTTACTGTGTTCCGGAATCCGTGCTTCCATCTTCATGGTTATATATATAATATATATATATATTTATATATATAAAGAAGTAAAAGCACAAACTGAAACAGGCGGGATGGCTTTTAATAGCATAAAGTTCATGCCAATTTTCATGAAAATACGAGTAAAATAATCCCTCTACAGGTCTGGACAGGCGCTGAGGGTTCCAGGAGGTTGAGGCTCTCAGAATTTCTAGACAATCGGCACATGAAGGTGGCAAAGTTGTCAACCTTATGCACCGGCCGCCTTTACCTCCCAGAAAATATTCCTGGTACTCATTTCTGTTAGAGGCTGAGTCGTTTCATGATAATAGCTGAAAGAGTGAATGTGGGACACATGGACACACATGTGTTAACAGCATGTTAATTCTATAGACTTCTTTATTTATTTCTTTCTTCCTTCCTTCCTTTGTTTATTTCTTTAAAATAGGAAAGCATGTTAAACAAGGATTTCTAGGAGAAATCTTACAGTAGAATTTCCTATTGCTTATAATTTTTAATATATAGAGATATTTATTGTTATTATTATTGCAGTATTTATTTTTGCAACTAATTTACTAAATGAAGTGCACATCTGAATACGTTAACTCTGCGTCGGACATAACCTAAAAGATTCTTATCGTCGCCATGTTTGTAACTTGTGGCTTAAGAAAACTATTCCATACGTAACATGTAAGGAGGGCTATTATATATCATCTTGATGGAAGGCATCCTATTGTGTTTCATGAATTATTAATATAATATCAAATACACTCTAACACAACTATTTTATTAAAACAATAAATTTTGTTTTTAAAATATAGATACATATTGTGACCTAATCGGTTCATCAGCAGGTTTACAAAAATATGTAAATGGAAATTAGATGCATGTAATAATGCTATGAAATAGCTGTGTTAGACTGTATTTTATGGTATATTGATTTTTACTTATCTCCTTACCGAATTAATATGTCTAGCCCCAATAATTTATTACCGATGTCCAGAAAACCGAGAGCTAAAGAAAAATGGCGAAAGAAAACATAAAAGAACAAAAGAGAAAGAAAGAGTATAGAAGTAAATATAAGTAATTCACAAATAGAGATTAAACTTGAGAGATAGAATGGAAGGAAGAAAGTGGGAAAGGAGAAGGATGAGAAAGGGGGGGGGGGGGGAACGAAGGATATAAAAGTTGGAAAAGGAGGCATAGAGTAAATGGTAGAAGGAAATGCGGTAAGGAGGTAACACGTCATATACTTCTATAGTTAGACAGTTGATTTCATCTGCCCAGGGAAGATAGATCAGTTTTTTTTTTTTTGTATTTCTGAAAACATGCTAGCCTCTTCTCTCCGAAAATCAATACAAACACAAGTTTACATAAATGGAATTTCTAGCAACCGTTTCCTGTCTAAGTGACTAATGACAACGCGATTGTGGCGCGCATACAACGTGCTACGTGTACGAGTACGTCTGCAGCCAGAGATGCATCCTTAAGACTCGTCTCATGTAGTCAGTCAGAAAGCAAATTCATCGCAAAGTATTCTGGTCAGCTTCTGCCTTAGGTGGGGAAGCATGAGGCTTTGTACGTTACATAAAGTATGTATGGACATTTTATCTACAGCATTCACTAAGAAAATTAAATACAAGTCTGAACAGTGCACAAAAAGTTAAGGCTTTAATGACGCTGGGGTCACGTTCCAACTACTGACCAGAATGGAGAGCTTTACTTATTTCTAGTAACCTTAAATTCGATCAGAAACCTACGGTACATTGAGGCCGGTGGCGTGTAAAGGATTAAAGAACCGTACAATGTACCAAAGCCTCCATTGAGGAGTTAAAAATAAATCTCTCTCACCTTAACCCTTTAAATATTATCCTCAAAAACATCCATAAATTACGCGAAAATTTGTATCCAATATTTGTTGTATTTTTTTCCCACTTCTGTTAGAAGTGAATGTCTTGTATTTTATATCTTAAGGATTAAGACGTTTATATTTCCCGCCACAACTGGTACAGTTTCTTGTCTGTACCACTAGAGGGATGTCGCGCAGCAATGCGAAAATGTGAACACGTAGGATATGAAGGATCGATCTAATCCAGCCGGTCCTTCGTGAAAGTTTTACTTTCAGCATTGTGTAGCTTGCTATTAGTCGGGGATATGGCAAAAACAAGGTGCTGGCAACAATGCGTGTAAGAAAGAAATATGGGAAGAGACAATAAGAATAGGATGAAAAAATAAGATAGTATAGAAACAATTCTCATAATATTTTTAAAGTGCATAATTATGAGCAGAGCGTGTAGCACGTACGGAGTAGATAAGAACTACGAACAAACATTTAGTTATATAAAATGAAAGTTGCAAGATTTAAGCGCAGATTTATGTTACTAAAAGGGATATTTAAGAAACGGGATATGAAATTGTGAACTTCAGTTAGATGGCCGAACAATAAAGTGTACGACTCGCAAATTTACTAAACACTGATATAACTTCGGGTTGTGGAAGAATGGAGAATACTGTGACCAGCAGAATGTCTCTCATCTTATATTACAAAACAAAAATCACAGTACACAATATAATACAATATAGAGTAAAACGTTCTAAATAATAGTCCAAACATTTTTCGACCAGCATTGTCAATCCGCAAAGGAACAATCCAGGATGTATAAACTGTTCCCCTTAGAATGGCCAAGATTAGCCGAAACATGTAGGGACAATTAAGAAAAATGTTTATTGTACCTTAAATTATATTGTGTATTGTGCTGATTTTATTGTAATAAATGATTTGGTGCACGGTCACATTTGACTACAAAGATTGACCTCCAGTTTTTCAGAAGAAACAATGGAATTTGCACGTATATCAACGAATAACATTGTCACAACCATTTATATTGACCACTTCATTATGAGGAATTTTGCTTACTTTCTGTGAGATAATCTTCTAAAATTCAAAAAACCGAAATTTTATAAAATTTTAAATAAACCTGAAACTCGGTTTAGGCATTTGTCGAACAAGTAAACATAACTTTTGGATACATCACCTCAACACCTGCCGTCTTCGTTTTCGAAGTTCAATGGATTTCGACAAAATTTATTTACCAGGGCAGCCGCGTTAGAAGTTACACGGAGGATTTTATTTTTGTCATTTTTGGTCCAGTGAAAATTCAAATTCGAAACGTGTGTTAAGTATGTAAGATAAAAATTGACCCTATGTCATTTAAAAATTAAGTTCTTACGCCGCAGTAAGCACACTGCGCCAAAATCATAAAATAACATATCTAATCACATAGTATTTGCACATTGCGTCAAGGTCATAAAATAATAAATTTAATCACATAATATTTGCACACTGCCTCAAGGCATAAAATAATAAATGTAATCACATAATATTTGCACACTGCCTCAAGGTCATAAAATAATAAATGTAATCACATAATATTTGCACACTGCGTCAGAGTCATAAAATAATCAAATCACATAACACTTTATACGGAAATGATGGCTGTTTTTAGATCCATAAAAAACACAAATATATACACTTCTGGTAGAATGCAAAATTTCTGAATGTTAAGCCTGGTTGCACATAAAGTAACAGCAAGGCTTTAAATGGTTTAAAGAGCTCTTCTTTTGCAGTTTATTTTGCAAAATAGCCCAGTATACAGGGCCATTTGAACTTCAGTAATGAAATATTTATTTTTGACTGATCAGATATGAAATTTAATTCTCTTGACCTTTGAGCGTGGACCAGTAGTACCAGCGTTTATCAACATCTGGAGATGAAACAAACTGCAGAGAAAGACAGGCAGACGTAAAGAATTAAACTCCATATTATTGTTTCATTTTGTGTAATCGCATTTACAAAGTATGCAGCACACACAGGAGTCGCTATGAGACGGAAAGAATTCTCATTAAACATGAGGCTTGCTCAAATATGGGTGTTACGAAGCTAAGCTCAATACTATACATTTGGAAAAAACTCGGTTTTAAGATCAAAGGAAATATTTCACGTTGCAAAATTTCCAAAAATAAACAATTAATTAAGCCTTAATATTTCCGCCATTGGGCAATCCAGAAAGAATCGTTTAAATTGCAAATAATTATTAGAAAATCTGGCTTGTTTCCACCAAATTTTCGATAAGAGATTTCTGAAATCATAAGCATGGGTCTTTTGTTGTGCTTTATTTTGCTACACTATCAGTGTCTGAGGGTGTGCGGTCTCTATGGCGAGAAGACAGGTGAATAAAGAAATGGGAAAGATTTGGAAGGTAGCGATCGTGCTGTAATCAATGTACAACACCAGCAGTTGCTTGGAGGGACTGAGAAAAACCGTGAAAGTCTTGTGTCAGAAAAGTCGGTGCCCGGTCAACAGTAGAACCCTTCATGTCCTGAATAAGATTCTGGAGCTTAACACACTGATACTAAAAAAAACGTAATTATATCAGACACAAAATTTACTTCCTGGACAAAACTATGTCACGGTCTGGAATTAAACAGTATTTTCTGCTGCATAAATTCGTATCAGTTGTCACTGGAATAAGGAAGTGGTCAGGCGTTGCATATACAAAATCTATTTCCTGATGACATTTGTAATTAGCGCAAAAATCACATACTGTCTATGGAACAAAAACAGCCATATGTCCGTATTTAATGTACTACTCCAGAAACGCTGAAGCCAACTCAGTTGCCTTGATGGCAGAATTTTAATTACCCCCCCCCCCCACACCATCCCCAAAATGTGTATGAAACAATTATGAGAAACCAGGCACGTGCACTTCTAAATTTACAGTAGGATTTTTTCAGATATTCTGTGGGTATATAATAATAATAATAATTCTTGGCTCAACAGCCCTGTATGGGCCTGGGCCTCCTCTTGCCTCCTCTTGTCGAGGTTACTAAGTCATGCGCATTCATGGCAGCTGGTGACCGGCCAGCTAGCCGCGCTTAGTGTTCTATCGATCCTGATGTGCACGCCAGAGCCATCTGGCAGGCAGTCAGGAGACTTGGATGAGAAATGGAGGCAATTTGGCTTACGCAACATTTTTATTCATGCCCGTAAGGTTCTTTTACATGCCGTAAATCTACGACATGGGATCTGTGGGTATATATATATATATATAAACACTTATTAACCAACAGTTGCACTATTAAAGTAGATTGTCACTTAAAATCACTTGAAATGCCCTACATATGTTTCGGTCGTCGAGCGACCATCATCAGGGGCTTCAATATATGTACAAGCTTCACTACGCACTTTCACTTTTCATTGCTGGTTCGTTGATGTAAGCTGGGGGGTTCCTTATACGCGTTGTATTTATGTAGGGGGTGGCTTTAGTTTTTAGGTGATGATCGTTGTACGTTGAGCTGCTTCGCTGTGGTGATACATTATGGTGTTGGTTTTGTGGTTGTATCGATCATCTCCGAAAAACTAACGCCACCCCCTACATAAATACAGCGCGTATAAGGAACCCCCAGTGTACATCAACGAACCAGCAATGAAAAGTGAAAGTGCGTAGTGAAGCTTGTACATATATTGAAGCCCCTGATGATGGTCGCTCGACGACCGAAACATATGTAGGGTATTTCAAGTGATTTTAAGTGACAATTTACTTTATAGTGCAACTGTTGGTTAATAAGTGTTTATTAATACCACAATGCACGGTGAACAAAGAGTAAAAATATATATATTACTTTGATTCAGATACTCTGAGTGACAAACACAAACATAGTGACAAATGAAGTCCTTCTTTCCTCATAAAATAAGGAAAATTTATTAGAAACTGGGACAAAATATAAATACTTATATATTTCAGTAATTCTTACGAGAAAGTCTTATATAAAGGCACTGAAATTAATGTTGTGATTCGATTGGTGTTCGCAATTATAAACAGATATTTACATCACATCGTTAAGAAGAAAAGGCGCTAGATTTAATAGATATATTGCTCAGCTCGGTGCATTATTTCACCGACAGATGAGATGTGCGACACTGTGGAACAAACTGGATGAGCTTAAACGATTTATGTTACCAGTTTCCTAACAGCTGTCTCCCCTTACCAAATTCAGTGCACTGCAAAAATCGTATCTGTAGAATACGTTTCTTCGTCAGTCCTAGTAAATATTTCATGATAGTGACAGTGGCTTATGCAGTCAGTTCCCAGTAGTAACGTCTCGTTCTTCGGCCGGATTACGTCATATGTTTTAACACTGCTTCCCAATTTCGTTTAAAGCTTGTACTAGTTTGTTTAAACCAAAATAGAAAGAAGGGATGGTTGTAAGAATAAATATACTGCGAATATAGTTAGGCAATGATAATTATGATCATAATAACGAAAATCAACATATGTATCGCAAGTTCCAATCCTCTCGAGTTAATTCCTTACGTTGTCTGGCTTTGACTGAGGAGGCGAAATGCGTCGCTCTGCTATCCTGAATAATCTAAAGATTGCCTAATAAATTACATGAAACAGAAATCTCTACACCAGTGCTTCTAGATCAGTGACAGTAGCCTAATTTTTCCGCGAGTTTTAATGTTTCAGCAAAATCAACTGATGTTCTGGATTTTGACACAGCGTATTTCTTTCCGACGTTTCAGAGGAAGGTGTTGCTTCCTTCTTAAGGATTACCGAATTTTTCAACAAGAGTTTACAATGCCAGGATGATTCAGTGTGGTGACTAGATAAGGACTGGGTGACACGTGTTCGGTCTCGGACAGTTTACAATGCCAGGATGATTCAGTGTGGTGACTAGATAAGGACTGGATGACACGTGTTCGGTCTCCGACAGTTTACAATGCCAGGATGATTCAGTGTGGTGACTAGATAAGGACTGGATGACACGTGTTCGGTCTCCGACAGTTTACAATGCCAGGATGATTCAGTGTGGTGACTAGATAAGGACTGGATGACACGTGTTCGGTCTCCGACAGTTTACAATGCCAGGATGATTCAGTGTGGTGACTAGATAAGGACTGGATGACACGTGTTCGGTCTCCGAGAGTTTACAATGCCAGGATGATTCAGTGTGGTGACTAGATAAGGACTGGATGACACTTGTTCGGTCTCCGACAGTTTACAATGCCAGGATGATTCAGTGTGGTGACTAGATAAGGACTGGATGACACGTGTTCGGTCTCCGACAGAAGCGACCATTGCTGTATTCCTCGCCGCGTTCAGACTGGAAGCGAAGTCCGCCCAGCCTCCTATTCAAATGATACCTGGGCACATTTTCCGCGGGGCAAAAAATGAAGGAGTGAAGCTGACAACGTGCCTTCACATAATGCGGAGTTTAAAAAGCGTGAAATTATACAGCCGCTCGCCCGTGGTGCTGACGTAAGCATAAGGGTAAAATATTAAATTTAATAATTTATGTCTGTCCGTTAGTTACAAAAACTTTTGTAATATTTCGATGTATTTATTCTTTGTAATGCATGTCCCTGAAGATGGCCGGATGAGTGGCCGAAACATGTAGGAGGTATACGGTGTGCATAATATATTCTAATACATTTAGGTGGACCAGTTGGTTTTAATATTGTACGAGTATCTAATTGCTCAATGCAAGGTTATGGATTATTTAAAATTAAAAATAGGACTTACATTGACTTAAACCAAATTTTTGTAGTGGCCACGTCTAACGTATTGTCATTACTCCGTCAGCTGGTATTAATTCCTCCTAGTTAGATATGACGATTATGCCGCCTAACTCAGTCAGTGAAGCACAAATCGCAAAAATATGAAATAACTTCTGTTACGCCAGCAACTATGAGGATTGTTACCTTGTAGATTGTGACGTCGTGTACTTTAGCATTAGAGTACCGAAGTTTCAAAGAACCCAGATGCCACATCATGCCTTGAGAGCTAAATCCTTTGTATTGTCGGTACACTTATGCCAGAATATACGGTGTCACATAAAACGTAACATTTGTTGGAGCTTAAACATGTATAGTCTTAATAAATCTCTCTATGTAGAACAATTTTACTCTATAATTAAGTCGAACCCGGTTATAACGACACCTTGTCTATAACGTCAGATATTCTGTGGTACCAATTAATTCCTCACTGTTAACCATAACATTATACTCCTCGGTTATAAAGAAACCCGTTTATAACGACACACAATATTCAGTCCTTTTCATGACGTTATAACCGAATTCGACTCTGTTTTCAGAGTATTCCATAATAATTCTTGAAACAGTTCTATTTTTGAAGTTTTGTCTGCTAGGGTCTGTTACTATATAGTGTGTTAGACATTCACGAAAGCTGCTCGCAGTGTAGAAGCCCCTCAGCGTGGAGGAAGCAGGTTTTTAAAAAAACCCTGCTAAAAGTCTACCACAAATACTCTTCCATCTTTTAATAATTACGTACACTAGCATATGCACAAAATTGTACAAAATCACAATTCATCCGTAAACATGAACCATATTACATGTTTCAGTGATAAATCGCCCTTTTCAGGGAGATAACACAACGAAATATATAACATTGATATGTACATTTTACATGTACAACGTTAAAAATATATATGAGAATTTATAAACACAATAACAAGGATATTATGGCTAATGTGCTGTTGTTCTCATATTCTCAGTTAAAATTCACTGATATGCCACTGTTTACAATTTGTATAGTTACGTGTACACAAACAGCTAATATCAAAGTATTCGATCCATAAGGATCAAGTCCCTGTGGAGTGTATTGATGTGTCCTGTGTAGGAAGATGTGTACTGAACCAAAAATATGTCAATATCATACTAACTCTTATCCATGTTATTGTATTTACAGTTGCTATTACATGTTTTAACCATTGTTCATGTGACACTGGTGTGTTGTTATTATTATATATATATATATTCCTTTGTATTGACGTCTCCCTGAGAATAGCCATTTATCGCTAAAACATGTGGGATGCATCATGTTTATGGATGACTTATGATTTTATACAATTTGTGTTCATGTGTTGGTATATATAAATGATTACAAGCAAAATGCATGGAATGAATAATATTATATACCTCCATCTTTTATTCATTAATTTCCTTTTATATTCAAACACCCTTCACAAATATTTCTACGCTGGGAGCTATTTATTTCTCATATTAGGCTATAACAAGCATTTTACGTCAATATTCGTTATTTTAATTCATTACCTTCATCTTTGAGTCTCGTCTCCTTTTATCTTTCGGCAAACATAATCTGTTCAAATTAATTTAATTGTTCCTCTGATGTGAACTAATTTCATGAAAGCATTTATGCAAGCTTCCTGGTTGACACGCCTTGTTTACCTACAGGCGCAGGTCTGTAAATGTGAAAACGAGCAGAGACAGTCTCAAATTCTAGGCCTGAAGTAGTTACTCGTCTGCAATAATTTTTTTTCTGTAGTCTTTCTTACGACAGGTCCTTAGACTCTTCCAAATCGAGTTCTCCACAGGATGCGATCTAGTGCTTCCTCTTTCAGTTTCCAATATCTTCTCTTTTCCTCAAGGTCATCCAGTAGATGCTTACGCCTTCTTCCTCGTCTTCCTATCATTTCTATCCTTCCCTCTAAGTTTCCTTCAATCACGTGTTTTAGAAGGCAGTTTCTACGCAAGATGTGACCAATCCAGTTAGCCTTTCTTCTTTTTAAGGTATGTAAGATATTCCTCTCCTTTTGGACTCTGTGTAATAAATCTTCATTTCAATAATTATTTATCTCTTTTCATAAGGCTACCAATTTTAATACAGTGGATAATTTGTGTATCTGCTTGTCGCACTGATTGTGTAGATGGATGGACTAACAGATAGGCATAGAGCTGTGTAGGTAACTGGAAAAGTACAGATAGAATTTTGTGGAAATTTTAAGTCTAAACGTTTCTTTTAATGTGCATCTTCGTGAACCAATATCATAGATCGTTGCGTCATTATCAGAAGTTCCTAGAGCTCTTTCTGAACCTATTTCCGGTATTCATACGCTGGTAGCTTAATCATGCGTGGAAATATATCTCCAATCCTCCATAAGTCTTTATATCTTGGTGTTTAATTTAGCACAAATCCGACTCCATTTCTTTTCTTACCCGCCTTTCTCTACCCCACTCTATACAGAGTGGTGCAAAAGTCACTACAAGCAAGGTTATAAAATCATGAGATAATTTATTTTTATTCCACTCTGTGTAAATACACAAATTTCTATTAGGTGACTGTATCATGCAGTGTTAATTACAGACCTACAAATACAGGCATTTTGGCACATTCAGAAATAGAAAAATTGTATCATAAGCTCTGATAGCAGAGAATTCTGTAACATAAATAAACTTATTAATGTAAATTGTATTTAAAAAGAAATAATTTTAAGGGACAATTTTTATGGTGGTGATAGTTTTCCCATTTAAGAAATCTGCACTGACAACATTCATTCATCATTCATCATCATTCGTTTTTGTAGTTTGTCTTAAGATAAGTCCGTAGACTCTTCCAAAGCGAGTTCTCCACACAGTGCAATCTAGTGCTTCCTCTTTCAATTTCCTGTATCTTCTTTTCCTTAAGGTCATCCAGTAGCTGCTTACGTCTTCTTCCTCGTCTTCCCGTCATTTCTATTCTTCCATCTAACTTTCCTTCAACCACGTGTTTTAGAAGGCACTGACATCATATTGGTAAAATACATCTGACACGTAGGATTAAACCACACCACAGGATGTGTCCTACAAGCAAAGAATCTTCATGACAAACTTCGTGAAATTCGGACATAGTTTCTGTAAAATAGTTTCCAAGTACTGCAGCAAGAAACAGAGGATGGACAGACAGACAGACATACAAACACACAGACTTAAGCAAGGTACATTCGACCACTGTTCTCCTGCAAGTAAAAACTGAATAGCATTCCTATTAGTGTGAAAACTGAATAACGCATTTCCTTGTGTCCAGCTTCGGACAAAGGTCCATGTATTATCTACGTACTTGTTTATTTAATGGCGCTGGCTGTGACTCAGACCACAGCGTCCAGAGGTAGTGATTAGACGATTAACGAGGACGTTATCAATAAACTATTGGGCCTAATGCGACGCACTCTCCTGCATTTGCCTGTAGGGACACAAAGGCACCACGTTACACCTCAGTCAGGATAAACAGTGTCCCTCTGCAGATTTGAACCGGTTACTTCTCGAATACAAATCAACAACCTGGCTGATTGTTCCCTATATTATCACAATTAATAGTGAAATAGAAGAAGAATTAGACTTCGGGGCATGCAGAAACTATGGAGGAAATTAAAGGTACATAGGGGACTTGGTTGGCAAACCTGACAGGAAGAGGCCACTTGGAAGACATGCGTAGACGGGGGGATAATATTAAAACGGATTATCAAGAAATAATTTGGGGGCTTAGGCTGGGCTTATATGACTCAAGATAGTGAAGGTGCCGCACGCTTGTGAAAGCGGTAATAAACACTCTTGTTCCATAAAATGTGGGGAAATTTATGAATAGCTGAGAAATTATTAGCTTCTCAAGAAGGACTCTGTTTCATGTACTTATTTAGTTAGTTAGTTAGTTAGTTAGTCGGTCAGTCAGTCAGTTAGCCAGTGAGCCAGTTAGTTAGTTGGTCAGTCAGTAAGTTAGTCAGTGAGTCAGTCAGCTAGTTAGTGAGTAGTTAGTCAGTCAGTTAGTCAGTGAGTCACTAATTTGTCAGTGAGTCAGTCATTAGTTAATCAGCCAGTTAGTCAGTGAGCAGTCATAGTTGAGAGTTAGTTAGTCAGTCAGTTAGTCAGTGATTCACTTAGTCAGTTAGTCAGTGAGTCAGTCAATTAGTTAGTCAGTCAGTCAGTTAGTCAGTGAGCCAGTCAGTTAGTGAGTTAGTTAGTTAGTTAGTTAATCAGTTAGTGGGTCAGTTAGTCAGTAGTTAGTCAGTGACTCAGTCAATTAGACAGTCAGTGAGTCAGTCAGTTAGTCAGTCAGACAGACAGTCATTCAGTCAGTCAGTTAGTGAGTGGGTTCACTTAGGTAGTTAGTTAGTCAGTCAGTTATTTAACAAAATAAATACCCCTCAACCTCGTAAATAAAAGTTACTCAGTATTTATTACGAACGATCAAGTCGAAAGCAATAAACTAGCCCCAGTGCTGACTTTACATCCTTCCTTGCGCAGATTTCAGGATATGGGCAAGGCCACAGAGGAACCCGATACTGAAATGTTATATCATGTTTTGGGATCGATATTGGATTTATGTATCCTGCTAAATAATGGTACAGTTCAAACTTGACGGTATTTATATAGATCTAGTTAGCGGAAAGGTTGCTAAATGTGAGAACATGATACACTTTTATACGAGTATACATATATCGGGGTTCTTAGATTTCATTTCCATCAATTATAATTCTCATACTATAGGACAGAAGTTCCCAGAGTGTGGTGCGAAAGCCACCAGTTGTGAGTGTAATTCGTCTCGTTTCTCGTATTAGACAAATCCATCGCATTAAAATATTCTCACTACTTCAACCGTAAGTTATTGCCTGTTGGGGCCTTGCGTGTTCAGGTATCAAAATTTTAACTCCTTTTTTAAGAATACTAGATATAATACAAATTTACAACTGTTGTAGCAGCAGGCAGAAAAGCCAATAACTGGTTCACGGACGTTATTAGCAAATTCAAAATGTCATATTTTATTTTGACCACAGAATGTACTTACAACTTCCGTATATTGTAACAAACAACTATTCTTTTGCCTTACATAATATTAAAAAGACTGATATTGGTCATGGAGGCACAGATTACTTTCTGTGATGTAGTAAGGCCGAAATTCTATATAGACGATTCCAGGGTAATTTAAATCTTCAGAATCTTAATGCTATGGTGGTGCCCCATAACTAAGTTACTGGATTTGTAATAAAAGCCCTATAGAATGCAAAGAATAAGCAGATGGACTAAATACGAAAAATACGGATGTCAGAGAAAGCTCAAGTATTACCTAGAGAAGGGCAAGAGTGTTTTAAGGAATTAAGTTCGAAATTTTATCTCGTTACAGACTGCGCCTCCAGCTTAATTCTAAAGGCTTGCTGTGGTCCTATTCAGTACATATAATTACTAGCTCAAGCAGAAAAAAGAAAATCAGTTTTGAATTTCGTGAAAAAACGGGCACGCAGCATATGGAAATGCTAGAAGTAACTAAATTGTTATTTAATGGCGTGTAGTATTTCTGTAAATGTTTGTAAGACAGAGAAAGCGAATGCTGAAAAGTTTCGACCATGATAAAGACTGTGCTGTGGGCTGTCACTGTTAGATGTGTACCAACGTTTCGGAGGAACCAACATCATTACATCATTACAACCAACATCATTACAACCAACATAATTAAAACATCATTACAACCAACATCATTACGTTAGAAAAAAAAAGACTTATGACGGAGGCAGCAATTTTCTCTGAAACAACAGTTAAAATCTATCAGACTACACGGCGTCACATACCAGAAGGCAGTAAAGTATCCAGCTTGAATAGGCAAGCTTGGCTTCACAGAATCTCCTTTCGTATAAATTAAATTTTGCCTTATCTAAAGTGCTGGGACAGGCACACTACGTTTCACTTTCACGAGATAAGTAAGGCTCTCGACGTAATGCTTGCAGATGTAGTGGCCCACCCCATCTGTTCACGCAATGTTCATCAGTTTAAGCTCACTAGCCAGAAGCCAATCTGGTATACTCGTACAAGTGATTATAATCTTAACCTACAATGTATGTTTTTACAACTGGTATTACATGTCCGCTCAGGCGCCCGTCGTTAAATTGAATTCCTAACGTTCGTCAGCCACTGACTTCGGCTATATGACATACCATGCCCGACAAACCGCGTCAATATCGTTTCGAGTATAGGAACCGTTGTGTGAAGCCTGGTACAGCATTATGTCCAAAACTGCGGATTAACTCAGAGCGATGTAGACGACCCTTTGTTATGATCTGAAAATAAGTAATACGCTCTCCTCTAGGTCATCTCTCTAAAAGACTTTGAACAGATAATCCTATCAGCAGGGTTATGCAGTGACAGACTGGTTATATGACGTCAGAACAACAATACTGCAAATGTTATGCAGTGACAGACTGGTTATATGACGTCAGAACAAACAATACTGACAAATGTTATACATGACAGTACTGGTTATATGACGTCAGAACAACAATACTGCAAATATTATGCAGTGACAGACTGGTTATATGACGTCAGAGCAACAATACTGCAAATGTTATGCAGTGACAGACTGGTTATATGACGTCAGAACAACAATACTGCAAATGTTATGCAGTGACAGACTGGTTATATGACGTCAGAACAACAATACTGCATATGTCATACTCCGTGGCTTATTAATTTAAATTAATTTCAAAATCACATACAGTTTAACAAGAGAAATAAACTGCAGTCAACACAACTATTAAGTATTATATATTTAATTTGGCAACATGTTTCGACCTCAGAGGATCATCTTCTGGTCAGTGGTATGAAATACATAAAAGGAATTGTGAAACATTTTAATAAGTTTTCAACTGAGATCTCAATTTTTACAATTTGATAAAAATTGCTAAAACTTTATCAAATTATAAAAGTTGTAAAAATTTGAAATCTCCATCCAAAACTTAATAAAACTGCACACACACACTTCCTTTTATGTATTTTATACTACTGCCTTGAAGACGACCTTCTGCTGTCGAAACATTTTACCGTATTAAAGATACAACACTCACTAGTTGCGTTGACGGCATTTAGTTCTCTTATTATTGTAGCTAACACAACAGGATACAAAGGTAAAATGAACACATACAGCTTCACTGCACATGTGCAAACGTAATTGTATTCATGCCACAAGGAAAGTACCACCTTCCATATGCCGATTTCCATTGAGCTCAAATAAACTGAACAGCATTATGTGCAGATCCCTTATATCGAGTTACATACAGAATGGTAACGATTTCTCAATATTGCAATGTCACAGTCCTGTCTTTCTGTCATTCACACGCAGTCATTTTTGATTCCATAATAAAGATATGTGGATCTGTAAATAAATATCAAATGCCATTGAAATGTCTGAAGACATAAATTAAGAAGAGTGAGCACAATAATCATGTACCTTGATTAAAACTGACCATGCTTTCACACTCTGATGATATCTGCAGACAGAAGTCGTCGTTCACATGTTTAAACACCTTGTAAACTTTCCTTCCACTTGGTGTTAAGAACAATTTTTGGGCTTCACTAAGACAAAGAAATATTTAAGCAGAGGTTTCCAAATATTTTCCAAAAAATCTAGAAACCACCTCAAAATTCTAAGACTCAGAATGCTGAATGAAGCAATTTCCATACTAAGCACCCACAAATAACACTGGTAAACACATATTTTTTCACACGAAAACTAATTTGTGCTTCATATGTACTTTTACACGCTGAATTCAAATATGTTATTAGAATTGCTCTATCACCCACAGTTTTTTTGTAACAGTTTTTTTAAAATGCAATTTTAGCGAAATTAGGTTTTTTACTCTACCCGTGTGTTTAAAATATGGCTGAGGCACTACACTCTGTTTTAAACACAGTGTGGGAATGAAAACTTAATCATAACAAAGGCAGTAAGCACGTGAGCCCAATCACAAACCTCCGTTGCACATCAAACGTGGACTCAAAATATTTCGTCAAGGCAATGGATCAAAATAGCGCTAGAAGGCGTATTTGTTGAACCTCAGATGCGAAAGTTAATACAGGATGTAAAATTTGAAGACCAGCTAAGTGAAGTGGGAAAATGAGTATGGAAATAATTAAAAATTGTAACTACCAATTCTTTGGGAAATCATAAGGCAGACAACTATCGTGATATGGTGGTGATCTTGTACAATGCTATAAAGCTATGGGGTGTAATAGTCTTTAAAGGTGCATTTCATAGACTCTTACTTAGACTTCTTCCTAGAAAATGTGGGGGCAGTAAGTGATGAGTAAGAAGAGCGATTTTACCAGGATATTTCCACCAAGGAAAAGCAGTACCAAGGCAAGTTGTGTCCCAGTAAGCTGGTTGATTATTGCTGGACACTTAGAAGAGACGTTGCAGAAGCAAAATATAGCAGAAAGTCACCCACTGTTACTTTTAGGTAATGTACATACTCTGTAATATAAAGTAAATACAGGTTTTTCTTCAAACTTCAACTGCGTGTCACTTAACAACCTCGCCTGATAGAAAAAACTTTGAATTTAGCGCAAAAAAAATGCTATTGGGTTTACCAACTTTAGTTCGTGTGACAAAAAATAAGAACTATTTTGTTACCCATAGTAATAGGCGCCAAAACACAAAATTTATTCGCCCAAGAGACACGCCGCCCTGAATGTTTTCACCCGTCTTTTAGGTCATTTATGAATGGTGTTTGAGAATAAAGAGCAAAGTAAGACTTCGAGGTTAAGGTGCTACACTACAGGGTGTCAAATATCAGATCAGGATACACTGCATAACTACTCTCACGAGACCCTCAAACTTCAGGCAATATATATTCTTATGTGTTTATACTTACATGCGATATTTTAAATGTTGGCAGAGATGTTCCTAAACATTTAAGACTTCTAGGATGTTATAATATGTGCCTGGGTAAACATTTCCCTACTGTTCACCCAAAAACACCGCGTAACACCCCAAAACACTTGCAACTTTATAGTATTATTTATTTCAATTATATAATTTTTCAAATGTAAGTTTTAATTTTGAAACACCCTGTACAGTACGAACATTAAATTATGTGCCGGTAAACTTGGCGTCGTAAGTTCTTGTGATATAATTTTACTATATATATTCGAACAGAGGACTCGCAGTCAGGTGGCGCCATCCCTCCTCTTTCCTCGACGCCGGACGCCCGATATTCCCCAACGCACCGAAATCGTGAGTGCGCTTCTGAGCTCGTTTAGAGAAGGACGTGCTATCGGGTCGGCGCGCGAAAATGTGATATGTGTGAGCGCCATTCCTCGCTCGTATAAAGTGGTGACACAAGGTTACTGTTACCGTGTAAGGAAATCCGTTACACTGTCCGTATATTTTGACATTATTATACTGTTTTAAAGCCTGCGTTATCTGTTTATTTTACAACTTTTATTCTTCAATTTTTAAACATTTATGATTTTTATATGGTAACATCACGCCTCTTAATTTCATAATTAAAACACGAAAAAAAATATATTTACACAACAGTGGAAATTCTTTTACACATAGATTTATAAAACGGACAATAAAATCTCCTCAATGGGAAACACATCCTCGCACCATAGAATTGGGGGAAGCGGTGGAGTTTCTTCAATCAATGAGAAGTCTGCACGCGGGGAAGTAACAATATCGCGCAATGATCAGGCAATGGAAGGTGATAGAAAGTCTGTAACTGAGGCGGGTACTAAATTGGTGAATAATCACCAGGATCGCCTGCAGCATCGCAAGCGTAGCAGTATCCTAGGGGGTGGTGATAAGGAGGGAGAAGGGGTGTTGGTTCGTCCGGAGCCGCTTACAGAACGCCAGAAAGAACTCTTGACAGAGACGTGGAAGGAACTGGAGACCAACATCGCCAAGGTCGGAGTCATCACCTTCATAAGGTAAGTGAAAATCGCAGAGTTTCTTTCGAGGGAAGGACTGAATGTGACCTAATTATTTTGTGATGAAGGGCCCCGCAGCAGATGCTACAGAAGCACCGCAATCTTGAGGCTTATTGTGATTTGTTTTTTTTTTTCGTTTTTCCGTGTAATGGAGCAGCGGTGGAATGAAATTTATAGGGGAAAACCGAAGTACTCGGGGAAAAACCTGTCCCAATGCTACTTTGTCCACCACAAATCCCAGATGGACTGACTGACTGACTAACTAACTAACTAACTCCATGGAGCAGAGTCCTTCTTGAGAAGCTAACAGGTCGTCAGCTAGTCAAGAAATTCCCCGCGTTTAGATGGACTGACCCGGGATCGAATCCGATCATCTGAAGTTTTAAATCAGCGAGTTGCAAACAGTATTCTTAGCAAAACAATAATTCAGTAGGCTGATTGATTCTTGTTTTTCGTAAAAAAAGACATTCATTTGCTTAGCATGTTATCAAATAGTTAAATGAAGATTACTGTATTCTGAAATATGACACCGTCTTGTCTTGTACTTTTTACCAAAGTTTTGAAAGAAATCCCTACCTCAGTCTTCAGGTGGTTATTTTTTCCTGTAGAATGAGTAAAAGCTGTTAACTGGTTACCAGACTACACAGTGTCAGAACCCATATTCACCTCCATGACAATCTCAGATCAAACAGATGAACATAGAACTGGAAATAATGTAGATGCATTCCACGTGGTGTTCTTCAGGTGTAATAACAGAATTTGCTTATGAGTACTGAATAAAATCATGAAAGGCTTAGGATATCCGGTGTCCGGGAAGAGAGTCGGCGCCTGGATCCGTTAAGTACTAAAAAATAGCGTGTAATCACTTGCGAGTGACCTGCGGTAGGACAGCGGAGAATGCAAAGGGATTTCTCGGATGAAATTCTCTAATGATGTGTTTCATTATGAAAACCAACCAGCAAATAGATTATCTACTTTAAAACCACAAATCCGAAAGCTGATTCCATCCCATCCCCAGGAAAGTCATTCTGGACCTCGATTCAGCTTTGTGGGAAGAGTGAATTATTAATTCTTCGCGACCGCAGCGCAAAAAATATACAAACTTAATGCGTAGATATGCCTGTGTGTTCATCATTTTCAACTTGAAAACTTCTGAACGGATTTATGATTGAATCTGAATTCACAAATCTTCACAGATATAGTTATTTTCTTTGTATAAAGACTGTTATTATAGAATTTTACTTTCATAACAGAGTAAAGAAGTGCAGAAAAGTGCGCATTGAAGATCTTCATCGTTGTTACTCGTCACCAAATATTATTTAGCGTGACAAACGCAAGAAGAATTGGAGGGGCGGAGTACGTAGCAGGTATGGGTGGAAGAGCAATGCCTGGAGGATTTTAGTGGAAAAAACTAAAGTAAAGAGAGCACTTAGAAGACTTATGCATAGATGGAAGATGATATTAAAATGGATCTCAAATAAATAATCTGGGAGGGCATACATTTGATTTATCTGGTTCATAATATGGACAAGTGGCAGCCTGCTGTGAATGACGTAATGAAATTTCGGGTTCGACAAAAAAAAATTTGTTGACATGCTGAAAAACTATTGACTTCCCAAGAAGGACTCTACTCCTTGGTGTTAGTTACATAGTTTTGTAGTAAACTGAGTGCGCATGCGCATGCGTGTTATTTAACGACAATCTCAGTTGCTAAGGTTAGGCAACTTCGGTGAAAGAAGATGAATGTTTTAAGGAGCATTTGTGAAATGATACCGGCAGCAGAAAACCCAAGTTCTTGGAGTAAAACCTTAGTGCTACTAGGTCCACCACAAATCCCACATGGACTGTGGCTGGTATTGAACCCCGGCCTCCGCGATGAGAGGCCGGCGACTAACATCCTTTTTTTCACAACATTCTGAATTCTTAATGAAATCGCACACAAAGTATCGAAGTCCACAATTTCTTGTGCATTACAGTGACGACTATTGTGAAGAGACTATATCTCCGCGATCCCACTTCTTGCGACTAACTTCCTGAGCCACAGCACGGCTCCTTAACGGCACAAATGTTTAGGAGCCTAACGTTACGTCTATTTGAAAAACGTTTCTGATGAAAATTGTCTAATTAAATGTATTAACCGCTATTGATGAAGCCTGATGTTATACGTTCTTTATAAAAGGTGGAAAGAACACGTGAAAATTCTGTTCGTTCCGCTAAGAACTGTCTCTTCGTAAATCCTATTTTAATAAAACCAAACATTTATAAGCCTGAAAAAAAATTTATTTATAAAATTCGCCTCAATTTAAAGAACACCGAATGTATTTCACATGACGAAATGTAACATTCGAATCTTTTTAATTCATCGGTTATGCAAAATTTATCAATTTTTTAAATACAACACACAAGTACGGGTATTTTAAATTCTTAATTTGGAATTTGCATTTAAAGGTCTTTGTTCTGCGTAAACATCTTCCTGTGCACGAATAAAGCAGGCTGTAATTGTAACTGGTATCATCAGATGCTTTTTCCTTGCATTTATGATTATCAGATCAAGAAGGGTGTGTTAAGCAGGACTCGTAACAGAAATGGGAAAACCTGAGTGAAGGAAACCACTGGAAGATCTAAGAGTAGATGGAAGGATATACTAAATGGACTTAACAAAATGTGACCTAAGGGTATAGGCTTAATAAATGTGCTCATAAGAGCGGCCAGTGTGGGATCTTTGAATACGGTAATAACCTTTATTTTCCACAAAATACCTGTAATTTGACTACCTAAACAAATATTAACTTTTCATGACAGAATTCACATATTAATGACATTCTTCATGATCATTACTCGTATTTTTGCGAGGGTAGAATTTCATTTAACAACAACATCTAACCAAGTTTATTAAATTCCTACGCTGTTTCCCTCTAAACAAATAAATCTCGTTCTGTTCTCTTATTCGTGGTAGTATTACACGCTCCTTTTTCAACTAGCCCTCTAGTCAAATCGTATCAAATATTCATACACAGTAAATTGCTTGTATTATTTTTAGGAAGTAAGTGTGACGTGCAGTCGAGCAGATACGTAACTTACGTGGTTGGAGTACTTGTATTTGTGACATTTCCCAGCACTCTGGTTCAAAATTGAATGCCGGTGTAGGGTTAATGCAGTCTGATTGGCTTTATTTCTGGCTCCACTCTGCATAAATGATTCAATTAATTTTCCTTGATTCACACTCTGAAAATCTGTTTGAAGGGTATTCACATTATGCAGGTACAATACACTAGCTTATCCAAATCATACAACAATGTCCGTCTGAAATTGAATTTAGGCGATAAGCTGCCACAGAACAGCAAGCATACCGTGAAAATTAGAATGTATACCGCTACTCAAAGTATTCAGATAATTTGAAGTTTAATAATTAGTATTCCTCGCCGTAATTCAATGAAAATAATACTGAATCGTACTTGTCATGTTAGCGCAAAAATTCTGGAACCTTCAAAATAATGTCACAAGATGTACACGTAGCGCAAAAATTCTGGAACCTTCAAAGCAATGTCACAAGATGTACACGTAGCGCAAAAATTCTGGAACCTTCAAAGTAATGTCACAAGATGTACACGTAGCGCAAAAATTCTGGAACCTTCAAAGTAATGTCATAAGATGTACACATAGCGCAAAAATTCTGGAACCTTCAAAGTAATGTTACAAGATGTACACGTAGCGCAAAAATTCTGGAACCTTCAAAGTAATGTCACAAGATGTACACGTAGCGCAAAAATTCTGGAACCTTCAAAGTAATGTCATAAGATGTACACATAGCGCAAAAATTCTGGAACCTTCAAAGTAATGTCACAAGATGTACACATAGCGCAAAAATTCTGGAACCTTCAAAGTAATGTCACAAGATGTACACATAGCGCAAAAATTCTGGAACGCTTACACTAACATCTCACGAGCCGTATACCTAGGACAACATTTCTGGAACATTTAAAATACACGTCACGAGATATTCTCATGGCGCAAAAATTCTGGAACTTTGGCCCAAATTTGTCAATTTGTGTCGAAAACTCTTAAAATTTTCGTAAGAATTGTATTGAATGTTTGACGGGCGTTTTACTTTCCTCTAAAATGATGTCCTAAATGTATTTAATTTAGATACATATTTTGCAACCTGTGCTGGTGTTGGGAGCAAAAATACTCGAAGATCATAATTTAAATTATCCCGCTTTTTTTTTTTTTTTGCCTGTGTTAACCAAGTGCGGAATATGTCGACAAATATTAATATAACTTCACAAAATCCAATTTCATAGAATTCGTAGAGACTTCTAGAGATATGGCGATCTAATGCGTGCACTTTGTAACTTTTCCTTCAAAACGCGCTACAAATTCGATGATACCCTCAAAGGAAATGGACAAAAGTCAAGCAAAGATTTTTCGAAAATTTTTCAGTGATGTTGTTTGCCAAACGAATTTGGAAATTTCAGTGATTTTTGTCATTAAAGAGAATAGCAGGAAAGTCTATGAAAGCAGATTGTAGCACAATAATCGAACAATACTTGATCGCAATTCAAGTCCCTGACTCTTCCTTTCGACGTTTCACTTGTATTGCCATAAAGCTTAAAGTTTTAAGGGAATGATATTAAATAGCTTTCACGGATATTCCATCGTAAATTGTGATACTGAAGAACTCTGCCTTGACTGACAGAATAATCCAAATTCTTCTTTATTTGACAAGTTGTTACAGCAAAATTTCTTGTAGCAACTGTACATGAAGTCAAGAATGATTAACTGTGTGTGAAGATGGGTGATGATAAATGATGGATTGCATATTCTGACGTGTACGTTACGTAGGATGACATGTTATAAAGACATACATTGTCATCAGCATGGTAGTGTTCTGTTTGGATATTGTCAGTCGTATGAACAGAAGATGTTTTTCATACGGGAAGGCTAGATACTCTAATGAGTTCGCCATACCACTGGTTCTGAACCGGAATACGCATACCCCAGTGGGTCCACAAAGCCTCAAGGATGCTTACGTGAGATATATTTTATATGTTGTCAAACAAATGTCTAAGTCAGCGGTATTCAACCTTTTTTGTTCGCGTATCCCCCCCACATATAATTTCTCTTCAACTTTGTACCCCAAAGTTGTTGGTGCATAATTCAAGTTATACATAGTATATAATCTATATCTAAAATAAGTTAAATAAATTACATCCAAAATAATGTATTAAATAATAATTTTTAAATGAAAAAAGGAGAACAATGTTATCAAATAAATATATTATTGCTTATCATATAAAAATTAATAAAGTAA
Source organism: Reticulitermes speratus (assembly GCA_021186555.1). Classification (NCBI taxonomy): domain Eukaryota; kingdom Metazoa; phylum Arthropoda; class Insecta; order Blattodea; family Rhinotermitidae; genus Reticulitermes; species Reticulitermes speratus. The sequence goes on along the minus strand of JAJKFL010000427.1, from coordinate 10,692,962 downwards.
CAAAGGCATTTTAGCAAAGCACAATTATATGCACTATGGGGAATAAAATGAAACTAGCCGCCCAGATAAGAATCGCATAAAGGAGAGAGAGAGAAAAAAATGGCGCACATAAATCGCATGTCCTTACGTCCGGGTCTCTTGTGGCTAACCCTAAATCTGGCCCTGATTATTCAGTGTTTATCATAAAATAATATACATCTTTTTAAGTTTTACATACCCCCTAAGACGTCTTCGCATACCCTCGGGGGTACCCGTACCGCAGGTTGAATACCACTGGTCTAAGTGGCCTAAGAAACATAAGAAAAACCTGTTTTACAGACTTTCCTGTGTATGGAATGAATAAAATTTGTTAAAATTCTAAAGTCTCTGTAACATGAAGTCTTGCGGCAAGTAGCGCCGTAACAACTGCTACACATAATTACCGACGTGCTGAAGGATGGTACTGTCTTCATGTCCAGGGTCAAACACTCCAAGAAGATTAGCCGCGGCACATTGCAACTAACGGTCAGTCTGTCCATCTTGTCACAAGCCCCTCTTGGGGTTTATGACAAGATTTTATTTACTGTCAATCCATTGTCTTGTTGCTAGTGTGTTGTTGTCCGTCTGACGACAGGACGAGTCTCTGTGCCATCACAAGTCTTTCTCTCTTCTGTTCTCTGCACTAGCCGTCCCAGAAAATAAGAGTGTATTATATATTAAATAGGTTAGGGTACTGTAAAAGCCCTTAAAATTGCCGCTTTCTACTCTACGTCTCTGTATTTTGTGTTTATAATGAACAGTAACGCGAGGTATGAAATAAGTTTAAGTCTCCACTGAGAGAATGTAAATTAATTACTTGAAGTTTCACTCTGAGATAAAGTGGTAAGCGGACTGAAAAATATTCAGAAAGGCTACGGTAGGTAAAGTCAATCCGTACGACCAAGGTAGTGAGCAAAGCAGAGAAACAGCAGCACTCAGAAGCCGTAGGAGGATGGGAAGTACCATCATCTTTACACTCAACCTTGGCCAGAAAACACAAATGTTTGAAGATTAACGTCTTCGGCAACATGACGTCGTGTCAATTGATAAACGGCGACTAAGCACAGACGCTTGGTGCTTCGATCTTTAGGTTTAAGCAGTCAAAGAGACTCGAATACTTAAACGTATATCATTAACACAAAGTAAATATAGCGTTTTAGAGAAGACATTCGGGTTTTTCGTAGCTAAATAATAAATACAATTTTAGCCAACAGAAATGTATTTTATTTTAACAATATATGCTCTTATAAAATACTACATGTTTCGACGTTTATTGGTCGTCATCAGGCATAAGTAAATAAAAGGGATAAACAATACTTCGAAATACTTAATATTATATATATATTCTGTGCAGTTGTTACGCATATATATGTTTATTTATAACAACTACTGCACACCAATTAAATATATTCATTCTATATACTCATACATGTTTCGGCTGACATTCTCAGCCATCATCAGCGAGTTTATAGAAGAGGATTCCCTGATTATGGCTGAGACTGTCCGCTGAAACATGTATGAGTATGTAGAATGAACATATGTAATTGGTCTGCTGTAGTTGGTAACAATTGGTCTGCTGTAGTTGGTAACAATTCGAGATATTTTACCTCCTTCGTTTTCATCTAATGAGCCTTAGGGGTTTGAAATATTTAGCATTTTATAAACGTAAATATTGTTTTTATAGTAAAAGATAATTGTTTTGACTAAAATCATTTTTACTATTTAAATATGGCACCTCATACTCTAGGTCAGTTCTTGATGTTTAAATAGCTAATAAGCAACCGCTGGCTATATAGTGCCATATTAATTGTAAAGATACTTATAAAGAAGGACTTTGTTGCCTAAGTATGAAGTACAGTTACAGATCAGTTTGGTGCGGTTAGAATTTTTTGTAGCTTTCCACAATACTTCAGCTTTACGTAACTCTAGCCACCCGTTTGGTAAAATCCTAAATGCAGCCCACTTCCCGTAACATACCGACAGAACACAATATTTTGCTGATTTCAAACTCCTTACAAAATACATAAGGCTCTATCACCAGCAGAAATACACACAATATAAAACTCTATAGTCAGCATAAATACATATACAATGAGGTTCTATCACCAGCAGACATACAAAAAAATTAAGGTTCTATTATCAGCAAAAATACTTACACTATAAGGCCCTATCTTTAAGAGAAATACATGAACCATAATTTTTATCATAAGCGGAAATATTGCTTTAGACCTGTATGTGTCGGGAAGGGGCTAGTTTTGGTTTATATGTACGAGTGTTATCTAATTAATGCTCAATCCCACTATAACCATAAAAATTAAGGACAGAATAAGGATCAGTAGAGTGGTCGCCTGAAAATTGATTCAGAATAAAGGTTGTTAAATGTGCTGCTGGTAGGTTTGTCAGTTGCTTCATTCTCTGCATTTCGAAAAGAAGTTGCCGTGGAAACATTTGGGACTAAGAGAGAGGACGTAACAGAAAGCTGGAGAAAAATCTATATGAGGAGATTTATGATCTATTGTAAAATTTTAAAAATATTATTAGCGTGACTGAGTTAGGGATGATGAGAGTGGCGGGCATGCAGACCGCAGAAAGAGATTTGAGATATGAATAAGAAATTTGAGAAACAAAACCCGAAGACGCACCTCAAAAACTCAAGCATAAAGTAGATGATAATATTAAAATGTATGTTAAAATATGTAATACACGCGTGTTAATTTAATTAATTCTCCTCGGAGCAGAGACTGTAGCAGGTAGTTGTGAATGCGGCGATAGACCTGTGAGTCCGGTGGCATTTTCATAATCTCTTGACCAGCAAAGCCTTAGTTAACTCCTCAGGGAAAGTTGTGTGCTCCATGGAGTACAGGAAGATTGATGTAAATTGTTACACAACGTACCCTAACAGTGCAGTGGCGTCTCTGAATCACTCTCATCAAAGGTTTAAGTAACCATGCAAGCTTGCATGCATCGCAGTTTCGTAACCGCTGGCGTAATCGCAGTTTTGCGTGATTGTATGCTAGTACAAAGCCAACTCCTATCTCTGTATTACATTCACAATAACACCAGTAACTAACTGACTGACCACCTAGCTGTATGGATTCGCAGTACTTCTTGGAAAACTAACAGTTCCGAGATAGTCAAGAAATTTGTCGCATTTTATAAAAATCGAGGGTTTGTTACCTCGTTGAAGTGATTACCCCAATTTTCCCTATCCTCAGCCAGATGAATCCTGTCCAAAACTCTCACTGTATCTCTCTAATATCGGTTTTAATATTATCCTTCCATCTAAGCCTAGTAATTGCATGTGGTCTACTTCCGTCAGGTTTCCCTACCAAAAACCTGTAAGCATTTATCTTTCCCCCATTTGTGCTACATGTCTAGCGCATCATATTCTCTTTAATTTGATTATCCTAACAACATTTAGTGAGAAGTATAGATCATAAACCTTTTCATTATGCAATTTTCTCCACCTTCTTGTTACTTCCTTTTAAGCCCAAATATTTCCCTCAGCACCCTATTCTCAGTCACACTCAGACTACTTCCTTCCCTTAATTTAAGAGACCAAGTACCCTCCTCCTCCCCCCCCCCCCCCAGAAAAGCCCACCAACCGGCTTGTCTGTATAACGTGCACGGGCCGTGTCTTCTACGAAGCAGGAACTCAATTTTCACAGCCTATTAACTTAGACAACCGTTAGTCTTGACGACGAGTCGTCATAAGCTCATCGCCGAAAACTGGGATAGATCTTGGGCCTGCTCGCGTGAGTTTTGAGCTGCCAAAGTGATAATTCGATATGTTCGTCTCCGATTAACTCTGTCAGTATCATTCCACCAATGCTCCATGTTAATATTTATACTGCCCTTATTAGAAATACAAGCCGGTGAATTCTGGAAATATCCAATTAAAGCAATGCCCTTCTGGAAATCTGAAGACACGGGAAAGAGAAGTACTTATATGTAATAATCCTCATAAGACTAAAGAGGACGTGATGACAGTATCAGTTTGGAGGCTACAGAAGGGAGTCGAGCCTTTATTAGTATGGCTCAACAATAAGGGGGTAAACAGTTTGAGGATGTGCTTTTTATAAAGCCAAAATCGTTTTCGGTTTTCACGTTAAGCAGAGCAAAATTGTTCTGGTATTTAGAAATGTAAATTCTTCCCCAAGGTTGCTGATATCTCAGCTGTAAACGTAAAGCAACATGAAACAATATAATTATGTACATTTTAATTTTTATGTTTTGAGATAGCAGAATGTTTTTGAACTGAATTGTTATTAGGTTTTCCCCGAATATGATAAGCTCTTCATTTCTTTGTGCATGCAATTTCGACTTATCATCGTCATTCCCAAATATATATGAATTTGCCAAAACAACAATATGGATGTTAATTTATTCAGAAACACACGAGCACAACCACATTAACCTGAGCTGCAGTTTCTCATTTCCCACGTGACTGCAACAAATTCTCTTCCTCACTGTCACCTCCTTGTATATTTGTAACTGGATTCCAGGCTGTAATGGGGCCTCATACTGCTTCATACATTAACAAGTAGCACGCTTTCTGTGTCGTCATTTGTTCCATTCCATGGAACCAGTAGTGGTATTGGAAAGGAATATTTATGTGAAGGCTGTAAGCCTGACCCTTGGTAATCGTAGATCGAATTATGTAAAATTACATACATGTTAAATGACGTCAGGCGAGTGTAACAAAGAGAAACGATTTTACCTAAACCATTAACCACATATAAGTTTTAAAACTTTCGAGGCGACATGATTCAATATAGTCTTCTCGGGCGCACAGCCGCGTCAACTCGTTTGAATATAACGTTTCGGGGACTGGCTCCGTCCCCATCCTCAGGCAAAACTGATTGCCTGAGGATGGGGACGGAGCTAGTCTGTGCGCCCGAGAAGACTATATTGAATCATTAACCACATATTTTATTGTTAAAAAATAAAAAAGTGAAATCCCTGCTTATATATTCTTAATGTAACTTAGTCCTATTGATCATACAGCATCCTTAAATTAATAAAGTTTTGAAGAAATTAATTTATAAGTGTATAATTAAATACTAACACCATTATTGTATGTTTATTCTCGCTATACCTGGTGTTCTATAATAAGGTGGAGAAAGAGATTTGGCCCTAAGAGGGATGAGGTAAGAGAAAATTGGAGGATATTGCATATTTAGGAGCTTCATGATTTGTATTGCTCACCAAATATTACCAGCGCGATCAAATAAGGAGAATGAGATGGGCGGAACATGTGGCACGTATGGGAGGAATTATTCTGGTTTAGGATTAGGAAAATTTGGTGGTAAGCTCTAAATGCGGTAGTGAAATTTCAGCTTCACAAGGAAGCACTAGATCGCACCCTGTGGAGAACTCGCTTTGGAAGAGGCTACGGACCTGTCCTAAGACAGACTACAGAATGAATGAACAATGCTGGAAGTCTTGACTACCTGAGGAACTACTAACGTCTCATAAAAGACTCTGTTTCATGGAGTTCTTTATTTCCGTTACTGTTTCCTCCTACATGTTTCAAAATTAAAGAAAATCATCATGAAAATTCTTAACAATACCCACAAGAGATCAATCAACCTAAAATTTTATAATAATCATTACAGACTTAACACTTTTATGCATCGTAAAAACTTGATAATATTATGTTAAAGTTTAGATTAAGCCGCTCTTACGAAAATATTTGAAATATGACACAGAATTTTAAGTTAATATTTTGGAGTGTGATATTTATGGATATTGAGCTATAGTATATTGTTTTATCCCCTAATTATCCCCTAAACCTTCATTGATTACTGTTTGAAGGCCTTGCTTTGTATTTAAGGAGAATAGGCTACATGAAATATAATAATATATACCATATAATGTTATAATATATAATTATAATATTAGTGTTATATAAACATATTTTTTATTAAATTCTATGTTACTAATATCTTAACTCTTGTCTTAGTTTTAATCACTTTATCTACTATACAGTGTTTTTGTTTTTATATATTATGCAGTAAGTATAACGTACATAAGTACGTGCACATATATTTTGAGGGATGAACAGTGTAATCGTTATCCTTACGTTCAATACTAGTTTTCTTCACGTATTTGGTGATGGTCTTTGTATCACATATATTGCGTTGTCATTACCGCTCTATGCTCATACGCTACGCTGTGTAGGGAGCTTCTGTGAAAAAGTCTGTAATCTCGTCTCTTTATCTTCATGGCTTCAGTAGGGCAAATGTAATTTATAACAGTTGTCGGCGTGTTTATGTCTCAGTAGGCAGTGTACATTGTGAATCAATACAAATGTGTGTATAAATGGGGAAAGCCGTTATTGGTCTTCATATCAGTGTACTTTACATGCAGGGGAGAGAAAGTAGATAAAGTTAAAAGCACTGGGGAAGATATAATAGGTGCTGATTAGGTTAAAAGGTAAGGGAATAAATGCAGAAACACACTACTGAAAATTTTTGTGACAATGTGTGGAATAATTTGCAGTTTATTTAGCAATTCTCTCAGTGTTTCAGATCATGTAATGTTAAATGGCAGCGTTGTTAGTAAATAATGAGTCGATAGGAAGTGGTCGTGATTTAATTTGCCTTACAAATTTCTAGCAAGGACTGACGAAACCCAACATAACCTCAGTAATAATATCTGGTGCCCCGGCTGGTATTGAAAACGTTGATCTCTAGAATAGGAGTCAATCGTAAGGCCTTGTAGACTAACCCAACCTTTTCTCACGTATAAAGCTCCCCAAGAAGGCGATTATTACCAAAAACTTTTCCTGACTTACTGCTATGTGCAAATATTTTCCTCAGCGCCCTGTTCTCAAAACTCCCTATTTATGTTCTTTGCTTAACAAGAGACACCTACTTTCTAGCCCATACAAAACAACAGAAAAAATCATAAGTTTGTAATTTTATTAGTGCCATTACTATTTTTGAAATTCGTCTCTCGGCAGAAGCAAATCCTTTTTCTTCTCCAAAATCTGCAGACTGGCTCGGGGCCCACCCACCCTCCTATTCACTGGTTAGAGGTGTTTTTTCCCAGAGGTAAAGCGGCGTTGGAGTAAATTTGACCACTCACCTCCCTCTAAAGTGGACGTTATGAATGAGCGGAGCTATACTTCTTCTCCCCTCTACGCTTTCATGGCGTGGACAGCGACAACTTTAACTTTCTCCTTGCTGTTTCCTTGTCAATTAATAGAACCGATATGCTACCACTTCCTACATCTGACTGGCAAGCCAGCTTCGTCCATTTTTACTGAACGACAGGCAAACAAACACAATTATGGTTACAAGATATTATTATGACGTCAGTCAGCGCGTGTCGCCAGTATTATAGAGTATTATAGTATTAGATATTTTAACTTAGAGACGTTTTAATATTGTTTTCAGATACCAATAACCAAATACATCTAACGGCTTTTTAAGAATTTTATATACCAATAATACAGCTGTTGTAATTTCAACAAAAGAGCCCCTGAAGATGAGCCTTATATAGGCTAGAAACATGTTGGGCAGCATTTAATAAAAATTGTGTTAAATAACATAATACTGTGTACATTTGCCTGCATAACATATACAGGGCATACACAAAATAATTGTGCGGTTTTAATAGTGTTCACTATTAAAACCGCACAATTCTGTTGTGTATGCCCTGTATATTATAGAGTGTGTTGACACGCCAACGGATTTCCGTAGGGTAAGATAGCATAACTATAATCATATGTAAATCTAGATGCCCAGAATTTACAAGACCACTAATTAAGGAATAACCTGTCGCCCTTCCCCACCATTGTATAATTATTGGTATACCGACTTCAAGATGCATTTTTGTTACACTTTGAACACGCTTACATATACTAAAACAAGCATAGCCACAGACGGATAAGTTTTGCGTGAATCCTTAAAGTTACTGTAACGCTCAGCTACACAATGCAAGTGAAAATTAATTAAACGAAAGGCCAACATAAAAACGAGTAACTGTCTAAACCAGAGATATTAAAATAATAGATTTTGTGTATCTCCATAATTTTCATACGAACCGGAGGAAGAGAAACTTCAGCTCTGTGTAGTACAGTCTATAACCTCAAGTTATGGAGCACTCATAGACCGATGTACAGAACGTGACTTTGGAGTGAAGCGAAATATGTTACAAGTTATGTGACCTTGAGATCACAAAGCACCGCCTGCTTTAGCAGTCAACAGTATGCATTTCAGACACACAGCATATTTATAAGTCATACGACACTCGATGTTTGACATGCTGTGTGCAGTGCCAAGTGAATTCGCACCAAACTGTACGCTTTATATGACACTAAAAATTAAATATAATTGTGACGTAGGAGCTAAATTTTTATACACATAATTCACACAAACTTCATGCTTTAAAGTGTCTAATTTTATATTCTCTGTAACTTAGTGAAGGAGTCCAGTAAACACAGTAATGAAGAACTTTATGTTATTTGTGCCGTACATTTATGTTATTTGTGCCGTAAATTTTCTTGATTATAGGAAGAAAAGGTGCTACAGGGCATGATTGATAGACTAATTGAAATTGGAAGATGCTATGGAATGGAAATGAATATTGGAAAAACTAAAGTAATGAAAATCTCAAGGCAACCATCCCCAATGAAAATTATGATAGATCAAAAGCAACTGGAGAATGTGGAATATTTAAATTATTTGGGTAGCATGATAACAAATGACACAAGGTGTACACGTGAAATTAAATCCAGAATTGCCATGGCAAAAGCAGCATTCAGCAAGTAGAAAAATCTTTTCACCAGTAAATTGGACTTAAATTTAAGGAATAAACTAGTAAAGTGCTACATTTGGAGCATAGCTTTGTATGGTGCTGAAACGTGGACACTTCGGAAAGTAGATCAGAAGTATCTGGAAAGTTTTGAAATGTGGTGCTGGAGAAGAATGGAGAAGATCAGTTGGACCGATCGTGTGAGAAATGAAGAAGTATTACACAGAGTCAAGGAGGAGAGGAATATCGTACATACAATAAAAAGAAGAAAGGCTAACTGGATTGGTCACATCTTGCGTAGAAACTGCCTTCTGAAACACGTGATTGAAGGAAAGTTAGAAGGAAGGATAGAAATGACGGGACGACGAGGGAGAAGACGTAAGCAGCTACTGGATGACATCAAGGAAAAGAAAAGATACTGAAAATTGAAAGAGGAAGCACTAGATCGTACCCTGTGGAGAACTCGCTTTGGAAGAGGCTACGGACCTGTCTTAAGACAGACTGCAGAATGAATGAATGAATAAAATCGTGTCCCGACAAATGTACACTCTTTATTATCTGTTATTTAATACAGTTTATATTAAAAATATATAAACTAACATAGTTCGAAACATGTTGGGCTATTTTTAATATAAACTGTATTAAATAACAGATAATAAAGAGTGTACATTTGTCGGAACACGACTGTGAATACAGTAATGAAACTTCGGGGTTTACAGAAGCATGTTCTAATCGTAATTTATGTTTAAAAGCCATCCGCTCATATTTTACACTCTTTCAGGTTTCAAAAGTCTTCCACTAATTCCTCCAGACAGATATCAGGTTAGTATATGGCAGGGGCGTAAAATCTTTCTAAAAATGTAAAAGCCACCTCAAAATTCTAGGCGCTAGAATGGTGGCACGAAAAAATTTACATACTGAGGACCCACAAATGTTAGACGAACCCTAAAAAACTTAGTCGCCCGGGTTACCGGACACCCGGGATTTTTTAATTCCTGTTATCGCATCGTAAAATAATAAATTTATATTTATATGATTGCACGTGGAGTTTGTTGGATTGACTACTGTACAGTAACTTTATTTATATTTTTGTGCTATTTAAAGGTGCTCTCGATTTTGTAGTGTCGGCGATGGACAAGTGAATGGGTATGGAGCATTTGTGGAATAATACTGACAGGGGGAAACCGAAGTACTCGCAGAAAAACCTACCCCAGTGATACTTTGTCCATCAAGAATCCCACGTGTAAGGGGCTGGGATTAGTAAGAGACTGGCGACCTACGACCTCAGCCATGGCAGGGCTTTATTTATTATAAATTAGCGAGAATGCATAAAGGAGCTAGCCATAAAAATTTTGATCTATTTTAAACCTGAGTGGCGTGATTTCAGGCTTCCGCCGCGGTGTAAATTAAATCTTCCCTATTCTGGCAGCTTATAGTGGTAGTTTCTTACCGAAGTTTCGGGATAACCTATCGGTTCCATCTTCAAGGGAACTATAGGTTGTCCCGAAACGTCGATAAGAAACTACCACTCTATGTGGCGTCAAATCCGAAAAGAGCGCAGATATAAAATGGAGTTGTATATGAGTTTAGAAACAAGATTTAACACAGTAATATATATAGTCTTTTCATGCAGCTAAAAAAATCTGTTCCTTTCGAAATAATGTAGACAGATAGATACTTCTGATTAGTATAGTCACGTTACACTATTACAGGGCTGCGCCTGCTAACACCACTTTCGAAGTAATGTGTGTGCTGCCGTCTAATTACAACTTTATTATTATTATTATTATTATTATTATTATTCGTCCTCTTCTACCTACTCCGGTTTCCCGTTTCAGTGTCGAGGTTTTGGAATTTCTTTTGATCACACTGAGAGACACACCACAGTCGGTAGGACTCCTCTGGACGAGGGATCGGCTCGTCGCCTAATTACAACCTTACCAGGGATATTCCAGTGGTTTCCTTCAATTGTATGTCATTATATTTATATCATTCTCCAGAGAGACCATGCAACTTTATAACTTTCTTACAACCTTGTTAAGGTGGTCAATAATTTTGTATCGTATCTGCTGCTCTCGGCAATAATTCCTGTATAAAGGTCATATTTTAGAATAACGATATGACGCAAGTGCACACAAGCGTTGCCTATAAATTTATTTAAAGATCTGTGCGAAATAAAATTGCAACAAAATCTACTCTTATTTCAGAGATGATGGCTATTCTTGCTTCCATACTTCTTCAACAGTCATGGGTGACAATCTTTGATATTTTTTAAGTCAGAATTACTTATAAAACTATCATTTAGATAGATAATTAATACAAATTACTGGTCTTGGTAACGGCATGGCGCAAGCATCTTACATGCGGAAAAGATGTGGATGGTGAAATAGTCGGGGAGTGTAGCACGTATGGAAGAAGTCAGAAATGCGTAACAAAATTTTTTATCGGAATAAAAAACTTTTGCGCAGATCTACGCATGACAGGGAGAACTGGCGGGCAATTTAAAAGTATCTGAAAAAGTAGGATTAGTATATGGGATTCATTTACGTGACTCAGAAGAGGGCCCACGTCGTGTTCTTTTACAGAGGGCGAAAATAAATTTCCGTAAGATATGGGGGAATTTCTATAATACTTTAAAAATTTTCAGTAGTTGTTTTACAGCAAGTCGGGGCGTCGTGATCGAGTTATTGTGAAAGGTAAGAGCAGGGCTAGCTGAAACCTCTAGGTGAAATATGCGGCATAATTTGTGAGAAATAGTCGGGAAACAGAATTAAATACTTTGACGATTTCTCTAAACAAAACTGATAAGCAAGCCGATTATGACTATTACTTATATTGTAAGTATAAAGTTATAAGAAATTCATCGCGGGAGAGGGGCGGCAAGACTAACTTGAGTCTAGGGCGGCAAGACTAACTTGAGTCTAGGGCGGCAAGACTAACTTGAGTCTAGGGCGGCAAGACTAACTTGAGTCTAGGGCGGCAAGACTAAGTTGAGTCTAGGGCGGCAAGACTAAGTTGAGCATAGGGCGGCAAGACTAAGTTGAGCTTAGGCGGCAAAACTAAGTTGAGCCTAGGGCGGCAAGAATAAGTTGAGCCTAGGGCGGCAAGAATAAGTTGAGCCTAGGGCGGCAAGACTAAGTTGAGTCTAGGGCGGCAAAACTAAGTTGAGTCTAGGGCGGCAAGACTAAGTTGAGTCTAGGGCGGCAAGACTAAGTTGAGCTATGGCGGCAAGACTAAGTTGAGTCTATGGCGGCAAGACTAAGTTGAGTCTAGGCGCGAGACTAAGTTGAGTGGCGGCGAGACTAAGTTGAGTCTAGGGCGGCGAGACTAAGTTGAGCCCAGGGTGGCAAGACTAAGTTCAGTCTAGGGCGGAAAACTATGTTGAGCCTAGGGCGGCAAGAATAAGTTGAGCCTAGGGCGGCAAGACTAAGTTGAGCATAGGGCGGCAAGACTAAGTTGAGTCTAGGGCGGCAAAACTAAGTTGAGTATAGGGCGGCAAGACTAAGTTGAGTCTAGGACGGCAAGACTAAGTTGAGCATAGGGCGGCAAGACTAAGTTGAGGCCCTATGAGCGGGCGGCAAGACTAAGTTGAGTCTAGGGCGGCAAGACTAAGTTGAGCCTAGGGCGGCAAGACTAAGTTGAGACTAGGGTGGCAAAAAGTCTTCAGCCATTCCTCATTAGCGGACAGGAATATTGATAAGCAGTCTGTATTGCGACAGGTGCATAACCTGTTCCAAAGCGAGTTCCATGTGGCGCGATCTAGTGCTATCTCTTGCAAATTCCAGTATCTTCTCTTTTCCTTAAGCTCACCCACGAGCTGCTTAAGTCTTCTTCCCCGTTCATTTCACATTATATTCCTTCAATCACGTGTTTTAGAAGGCAATTTCTACGCAATATGTGACCAATCCAGTTAGCCTTCCTTCCTTAACTCTATGTGATGTTTCATTTTTGACACGATTGGTCAGAATAACCCAATTTTTTTTACATATTACTAATTCAGTAGCAGCATATGGTTCTCATTATGGTTTGAACATCAGACAGCTATCTTCACATTTTACATGTATTCATAATTGACAGAGCCTATGTTACAACATGTTTCAGGGTTCAGGCAAGTTTTGAGAACATGAAGTCTTCTAACAGCGGTAGGAATCTAGGCCAGTGCTTCAGGACAGCCAACCTAATCCCTCTGTACATAGTCAGTCGTTAAAACAGAACCGTCTCTGATATGAGAGTCATCACATTGTCTCATCTTCCTTCTAAAACCTTAGAATATTCCCCGAGGGGAGAGCACACACTGACTGAAGATGTTTCAGAACAAAGTGCTGAGCAGAATATATGCATCTGAGGAAGGGGAACTAAGGGGACGATGAAGAAAACTGCATAATGAGATTTTAGCTCCTTACGACGCGAATATTAAAATTGGTCTTATGGGATGTGACGCCGTGTATTTTAGTAGATATGTACAAAAGTTTTGGAAGAAACTGCTGCCTCGTTATTCAGGATATAAAATTAAGCAAAATAGTTCTCTCTGAACCTTTTTGTCTACCACATTATACAGCGCCATATTCCAGAAGACGGCAATATTCATATGTAATGAGTTTAATCATTTGGACTCTTCATCAAGGACTATTATAATAAAGAAATCAAGAAAGATGGCATTAAACGAGCATGTAAAAGACGTGATAGAGATAAAATTTCATTAGAAAATTTAGCGATGATACCTGCATGGATGAGAAAAATGTCACTTCGGTAAGGATGTAATGCTGATAATAAAATAAATTTGCTTCTCAAAGCAATGGGTTTTACGTCTTCGTGTGTACCGATGTAATATTGCATTGTTTAATGTAAAACAGCGTGCTGTTTTTAAAGTTGTAATGAACCTTCAGGGTTCCATAAAGGCGGAGGATTTTCTTACCACCTTCTGAATAACAACCTGCTTCCGAAATTTAATTAAAAGTTATGTAAACAAAGATATTCTGCGGGTATTGTGATTATCACGGACGTGGCTATGAATTTTACCTTCCTTTAACAATACTATAGTTCCAATCATTCCCTGCTACACTTTCACTCTATAACTCCGGCCTTTCCATCATCATGACCTTCATCAAGTCCATGTGGGATTTGTGTTGAACAAAGTGCCGCTAGGACAGATTTTTCTCTGAGTACTTCGGTCTTCCCCTGTCAGTAACATTTCACCAATGCTCCTTACTCATTCATTCATAAATCACGACAGTATTTACGGCAAATGACAGCGTCGTTAAATAACAAACTTAAAAATCATCATCAGCAACAACAACAACAAACTATTTATTAGAACCCTTAAAAAATTTGAACTTGGATTGTAAGGAATTTTAAACATAATATTAAATGTATTCTATTAAAATGTTACAAAGAAGTATTTCTCGGTGTCTCTTACTTCTCATTCATACAAAATTCATTAGGGTCACCATTTAAGGCCCAGTGATAAATATATGTAGGCGTATCAATTGCTACAATATTCTACATTTTGCAAACACATTGTCATTTTTTGTGTGTTTGCGATAGCTAACACCGATTACTGCCCCCCTGTGTTCCACATTACATAAGAACTTACATTATAAGCGTAATTTAGATTGTATAAACAAGTTTAAACACGTCGTGTTGGCAATGTGTCCTCAATTTAAAAGCTAGTGAAAAGTGCGCGCTTCTATCAGCATTGCTTCCGTATGTGAGGTTCAGGAAGCCAAAACTGCGTTCAGATGCCACGTTAAGGAGTGGAATTTTATCCAAGTATTCAGGAATGCAAATTCTGCCCTCTGGGTGCTAGTAAAGAAAACTATGTTTTTTTTTCTTTAACTTTGTCACGCGGGCCAAAGCTTGCATCAAAGGAAATGCCTGTAAGTAAAAAGCCAAGTCGTCAGTCTTGATACAGGAGAATTTTACATTATCTTCAGCGTAAAAGCTAATTTCATTATTAAATCACTTATAAACGAAGAACAAAGGAATGATTTTATTTATAAACGCTGTCTAACGTTAAGTGGCCGAGCAATCTAAGGCGTGGGTCTGCAGCCGCTTGCTTGCTGAGATTGCGTGTTCGAATCCCACCGGAGGCATGGATGTCTGTCTCTTGTGAGTGTTGTGTGTTGTCAGGTAGAGGTCTCTGCGTCGGGCTGATCCCTCGCCCAGAGGAGTCCTACCGAGTGTGGTGTGTCTAAAGTGTGATCGTGAAGCCTTGATAATGAGGAGGCCCTGGCCCACTAGGGTTATAGAGCCATGGAAAGAAAATGAGAAAGAAATCTAATGCTAAATTTACACAGCGTTGAAGGTAAATGAATGAAATTTGGGTATGGAGCATTTGTGGAATGATAGGGAAAAACCGAAATACTCGGAGACAAACTTACCCCTTAACTAACTAACTTTATAGAGTGGAGTCCTTCTCGAGAAGCTAATATGTCCTCAGTTATTCAAGAATTTCCCCGCACTTTATAGAACCAAACATTAAATACCGTGCCGAAGAGTCGCCAATTTTCCCTATCTAGAGACACAAAAATTCGTTCCATGGCCTCCCCTCTTGTTTTTTTTAAGATCCATTCTAATTTTCTACCCAGCTACGACTGTTTCTTCTAATTTCTCTTTATCAATGCGGTTTCCCCACCAAAATTCTGTAGCTATTTTCTTTTACCCTGTACGTAGCACATTCTGCCCCTTTATAAAAACATTAAGCGCATTAAATTTATAGTTTGGTTAACCCTACTAAGCGTAAAGTGCATTTAAATGACTTTTAGAAATTCCATTCCGAAATAACAGAGCACTCGCTGCAATTCCAATCATGTTGAAGCAAACAGCAGCTGCTGAATCCAACGAATATGAAAATTATAAATACACTCTGTAGAAAAAATGCTTAGTGTTTAATTCTGAAAAGAGTAGTTTATGTAGCAATCACTTTGCTTTAAAGCGTTTTAATCTCTCAGATTTACACATTCAACTGCAATATCCTTCTCATCAATTTACATAGGGTAACCCCTGTAGGTATGCAACAAGCTTGTCCAATACATCTGCACGAATGACCGAGGAAGGTGACCGACCTGATATGCAGACGAACAACGAACACAGGTCCGGTTGAAGAGATATAACATGACACTCCTCGTGTCAGAGAGGAGCGAAAAGATACATGTTAAAAATTCCTTTTTTGTTACAAAGAACGTCAAATTATTTCATACGGCTCTATTTCTTGCCGTATCAAAGCAACAATAAAAATGTACATACGCACTCGAGCGCTTTATGCTTTATGCGTGAGCAATGGCCAGTCCGCCTGCAGTATGAAAGTTGATTCACGCTCCATCTAACCTACATTTTCTGAAAAGGTAAAGGCAACATCTGAGGATCTTTTATTTGCAAAAAAAAAATTATTTTATTTAAGTGAGTTCGCGTAGTCTTAACAAGCTCCTATTAGGTTCATTTCTTCCGTCGGTCTGTCTGCCTATCTGTCCGCGCGTATCGGCGCGGCTCCCACTGTATCGATTTCCGTGAAGTTTGATATTGGAAGCTGTTTTAAATCTCTCGAGAAAATTCAAATGTGGTTAAATCGACAAAAGTATCAAGCACTTTACATGAAGACCTAAGTAGGGTTTAATATTGCCGGTGACATATATTCGCCACAAAACATTTTTTTTGCAACACTTAGTGTGTTTATGTTGTTAACAATGACATTCGGCCCAACAACACACATTGAAAGCACAGACAAATAAATCCAGCGTGTCAGGTCTGTTAATGATTCTGTTTTAAATTCGTGAATTCTGGAGTCGTATGCTGTCTTATAAATAGATTCAGGCAGATGGGGCCAACTTGCATTGTTAACATCGATCCCGCGGTTCTAGGGTTAAGACACAGCGTTAGAAAATCTTTAAATAGATTCTCGACTTTCCTGATTGAGAAAGATACAACCATCACGAATATGGAAACATATTTATAGTAAAAAATACTATTTTGTTCCACGAAATTGCGAAATACCAGTAACGAAGTGTACAAAATTTTTGCTGCACGTTCTCATTCCATAAAGCACGAAAGTAATCAGTCTTAAACTTTACGTGAAAGCAGCATGACCGGTACAGATACCAATAACCAAATACATCTAACAGCTTTTTAAGAATTTTATATACCAATAATATAGCTGTTGTAATTTCAACAAAAGAGCCCCTGAAGATGAGCCTTATATAGGCTAGAAACATGTTGGGCAACATTTAATAAAAATTGTGTTAAATAACATAAAACTGTTTACATTTGTCTGCATAACATATATATAATCAGTCTTACTTAACGAGAGGTAGAGTTTGCTTGACTGAGTTCAGTGTGGTGTGCGCAATGGCAGGATTGTGGAAGAAGTCAACTCGCCAGATGTTTTGTCTCATTTCTATTCATCGGAACCAGTCAAGAAAAGTCAAAATGTGCGATCACGAAAAGGTCGAAATCCCGAACACCGACTTTAAAAGAAATTCGAGATTCTACAATATTTAATTATCTATAAAATTATAATAATTACGGAACAAGTATAAGCACATATTAAACGTAAATATCTTGTTTCATTCCTCCTCAGAACTTTTGTTGAGAAAATTTTTTCCTCTCTGATACATATTTTATTTGGCAACTTACGCTTGCCTTGCGGGTAGAAAGTATGTACATTCTCTTGTCAAGTGTCTGTTATTTTTGTTCGACTTTAACCGAAATTACAATGCGTCTACAAATTTAGTGAATATGCTCACTGTCAAATTTATGTAAGTTCGTTTTTCCATTCTCGGGTTTTTGTATGCGGACAGAGATGTATACGGACGGACAGACTGGCGCGGGAAAGAAGTGTAAGCATTTTTGCTATACTTCGTTGCGAATATAAAAAAAGGAAAAAAGAATGAAAGAATAAAGAAATGAAAAGGGAACAGATAAAGAATAAGGAAATAATTTGAAAAAAAAATTCCCGTTTTTTACAAGAACGTCCCTTTCTCATATGTCTTATATCACAGCATGTTAAACTGCTTAGTGCAGATGTAAAGAAATCACTAATACATCATTACGGCTGCCCTGTTATCTGTTACTCTAGATATTGAGTTTTCGTAATAAACCTGGCTGCCAACATGGCAATTCAGTCTGGAGTGTGTATAAGAACACCGGACATTCACACAAGAAGTGATATGCGATAACAAGACCCGTTCTAATGGTGTGCCATCCATTCTTGCCTGATCAAACACATTCCTTTTAATGGATTTCGATTAGAGAAAGCTGCAAGTGCCTTAATTAAGGTTTGTGCGAGCAGCACTTGCAGTCAATACTGAATATAGTTCACATGCGGCACGGAGGTTACAGCAGTGGTGTTTCTGGGAGAGGTGGTGTCTGTCAGGAGGTGTTATACGGCGTAAGATAGCGTATGATTTGCACGGTGTAGATATGAGATGCAAGTGTCAAGTCTGAGTACCTAACAATGGGCATTAAGTGGAATGTAATGGTCATTTTGTTCAAATTTCTGAAAATCATTTTACCAATTTTCGAAAGGCATTATGCTATAAGGTTGTGATTTTTAATATAAGTCTGAGAGTTTTTTACGAAATGTATGTGACAGGTACACCAATTTGTGGTCTTCATTAGGTAGTTTTTTAGCATGTTGATACAATATTCTTTTCAGAGTTATTACACCAATATACAACATTTATTATGCCAATATTTTGTAATCATTTTTACAGGAGTATATCAAATTGTGACACAAAATATCGATGAGAGTTTTACAGATTTGCGACACTATGCCAAAAGTATATGATCATTATTATACGTGTTTGTGATAATTAAGATAACAAATGTTTATGACAGATATTATACCAATTTGTTACTCTTGTTGTGTCAACGTTTTGTGATCATTATTGCGTATGTTTGTGGTAATTAAGAAAAGAGATTTATTGTGGGTAATATAAGAATTTGTAACACTTGCTATGTCCAAGATTTGTGATCATTATTACAAATGTTCGTAATAAGTAAGACAAGAAACTTTTATAGGAAATATTATGCCAAATTGTGAAACTTGTTATGAAAGGTATGACGTAATTTTGTACAAATTGTGAGAAGTACAATATTGAAAGTCTTTGCCGCAATTATGTCACGTTGTAACACGTACTGTGTCACAGTTTCTGTTTATTTTTATAGAAGTTCGTGAGAATAATGTTACAACATTTTTGTAAAAATTACACCAATTTATGACAAAATAATAATACATTATATATCAATCGCAATCCAAATCGTGTTTACGTTATTTCAAAAGTGCGTTTTATTCCCTTTTCAGATAATAATTTTTCAGTGGTGTCTATAGTGATTAGCATACTTATTTATGAAATTAAACATGTAGCATTTGATTCTAGGTTTCCCCACTAATTTTAAGAATTAACGAGACTTTCAGCGTAATAATATTGAATCAGCTGAAGACAAAAGCAGGAACAACTAAAGCTAATTAAAGCAAGTTCGGTGCAGCAATATATCCGATAAAATAAAAACAAGACTTCAGGTCATCACGGATCTCACTGTTTGGATTGCTGCCTGCCTGGGTGTGATGTCGTGTAGTCTAAAGAAGATTAATCATCCTAGCCTAAAAATGGAGACAGAAAACTCCTCCGAACCTTCGTCAAATTACCATCCGATTAAACGGCGCGCATTCAATGAAAAAATAACTTTCAGTTCCCCATATAATTGTGATAAAATGAGGCATAACTGTGTTGACAGGGTTAAACGTCTTAATATTAAAACATAACATTTCAGATATCGAAATTATTCTGGCACAATAATGAATTAGGTTTTCTTACAATATTCTGTGGTCCTTCATTACTTTATAATTCACGAAAATAAATCCAAAAAGGGTATAATGTACTGAATATGGGGCTGGAAAGATTCCATTTTGGAGGGAAAAGAATGTGTTGCATTACACACAAAGTGGCGCATATCAGAACGTACTCCTCAGTAGTGATAATTTTAGCAATATGTTTGACTTATAGCCGAAATATTGCAGAGGATGAAGAAATATTCAGAGAGTAAAATAGCTTATGAAGTAAGGAAATAAAGTAATCATTTATATATTATTCATATTCCCAAGAGATGATTAAATCAGCGGTTTGGATCTAAAAAATAACTCGACCTATGAAGATGGCACAGTGTTGTAAAAAGAGAAACTGACCTTAGCTAAGTAAAAAAAAACACATCCAATATTGAAAAGAGAATAATATTGCTTTCCAATACTGCTGACAGAGGCTGCATATTAAAGTAATTTGTCATTTTTATTTGGCTGCTTTGTCCAGTGCTCTTGAGCGTTGAGTTACAGAGATCGCAGTGTTTGAACACTTGTCTCTGAAAGGCGAATATATGAAACATGGAGAAGGGCGTAAGAGGAGAAAAAAGAAAAACGTATAAAGATGACCGTTAAACTTTACCTTTTCAACCAAATAAATGCTGAATATATTGCCGTTGCAGCCGATATAAAAAACATGGATATTGCAGTATATTATATTATGATTCTGTCTTTTATTTTGTGTAGGTACAGAACTTGGTAGATTATATTAAGGGATGTACATAGGGTGCTGAGAGGAATATTTAAACCTAAGAGGGAGGAAGTAACAGGAGGGTAGATAAACCTGTATTGCGGGAAGCTTCAACGTTTACGGTCTTAAGTAAATAATACTGGAGTGATCAAATCAAGGAGGATGGCCGTGCCATGACTCAGGCGGTTAGTCGCCGGCCTCTCATCGCGGAAGCACGGGTTTGATTCCGGGTCAGTCCATGTGGGATTTGTGGTGGACAATGTGGCACTGGGACAGGTTTTTCCCCGAGTACTTCGGTTTTCCCCTGTCAATTTCATTCCATCGGTGTTCCATTACTTGGAAAAATAAAAAACTAATCATCTTCATCACAGGGTTGCACAATAAGCCTCAAGGGTTGCGGTGCGTCCGTAGCATCTGCTGCGGGGCCCTTCACCACAAAAAAAATCAAGGAGGATGAAATGGAAAAGACCTACATTACATAAGAGAGAGACAGGAAAGTCGTACACAATTTTAATCGGAAAGCTTGAAAGAAAGAAACCACTTGGAGAAAGCAGGAATAAATGGGAGAATAATATTAAAATCGATCTTACTATAAATATGGCGTGTTCATGGATACATGAGGCACAGGATAGGATCCAGTGACGGGCTCGTGTGAACAAGGCAATAGACATTCCCTTTCCAGAAAGCAAGAAATTTATTGAACAGCTGAGTGCCTGTTAGCTTATCAAAAGACTGCGCTGCGTGGTGTAAACAATTAAGCGAGTTTGTTAATTAACAAACATTTGCATTCAAGGTGTTAGAATATTATTTTTTAATTTAATGAAAAATTCTTTATCGGATGGGTTCTTTATCAGTAAAAGGATGAATATTTACATATTAATTGAAACAAGAGTGCTATAAAGATGTTGGGAAGCGTTTCAAAGTCTTATTCGTATAGTCTCCAAAACTCAAAAACTCCGTGTGCATAAGCGGCTTGCCTGGACCAAAATCGACCCCCACAAACCAGCAGCATACCGAACACAAACAGGAGTGGTAACTATTGAACCGCGAGGTTTTGAGCCGTCTTTATTTCAGCAATATGTCGCTAACTAAGAGTTTGCAACGAAATAGTCATTATAAATTTTATGACATGCGCCTAGAAAACCTGATAAAAAGCAGACACCTCAATCGTGACATCTTGAACCTAATGCAAATTTGTGTAAAATGTTGCCCCGGTCCAAGGCATGAAGGCGTATAGGGTGACTAGTGGTATATCTCCACTCATTCTTAATTTCGTCAGTAGATGGAGGTGAGTGGTTAATTTCACGCTCCGGCAGATTTGCTTTCAGAAAATAATTCCGGTATCCATTGAATATGAAAATCAATGGGCCCCAGAAACTGTCTAAACGGTTTTGGAGAAGAGAAAATTTCTTCCCAGTACCGACATTGGAAGCCCAAAGAGTCCCGCCCGTAGCCTAGTCGCTATACCAACTGAGCTATCCCAGCTTCCCAAACGCAAATATAGAGCTTCATTAAATAACACTGCGGTCTAATGTGTAAAAATTTTACCTCATATTCCGAACATCCAGGAATAAAATTTCCGTTCTGAGAATTTCTAACCTGAATAAGGGGGTTCATTGTAACTCCAGGCAATGGGGTGGGAAAATAGCCTTGCAAGTGAACTGAGACAAGACTCTGGTCGATTTTAGTAGATAATAATCCTTTGGCACCGATTTTTATCGATAATACAAGATTGTCACCGACTTTAAAGACAATAATCAATCGGTATCTATTGCTATCGATTACAGTTGTGGTAACCGATAAGTAGGCCTATTTATTACTATAAATTATTATCTATTACCTATTGAGGAGAAAAATAGAAGTAACACACCAGTGTTTATATATCCATCATTATATCAAATACAGTTGCATATAATAAATCTAGACATGTTAAAAGGGATGGAAGACTCACAAATACCCAGAATGGCATTGGAATAAAAGCCAAAAAGCAAACGCGACATAGATCGACCAGAAACAAGATGGGGCGATCAACAGTATCTTCAAATTGAATTTCCAGATGACAGGACCCAGTTGTCCTACGTCTTTATAAGTTCGTGATGACGATAATGAATCTAAATACTTTCGGCTTCACGTTTCGGCCCAGAGTTCAGTTATCCTGAGCTATTTCGTGGTCTTCCTCAAGCCCTCCAGACAAATACCGAGATATTTTTTTTAAATTACACAACAACCGCTTCCTCTTACATCCTGTTTCGTTTATTGTTCATCAATCATTTAATACGCGATAATAATTCTTCTCACCTACTGCCCTCACGGCATAATTATCATAAATAAAGGAGTCAGTGAATATATGAGTTAAATGCGGTATTGAATAGGTGAAGAAATAAATAATTGAATAAATAAATACGTGCAAAAGTCAGTGAAAGGATGTGTGACATAGTGAATAGTTTAACGAATTAATGGATAAATAAATAAATAAATTAATTAATTAATTATCGAAAAGAAAGCTTGTAGCATGAAGCTTTCACAGTGTTATTTATTGTACCTTCCATCATTTGCCTAGAGGCACTGAACAAAACCATGAAGTCGGGTTGCGAAGGTTGTTGTGGGCAGACGTGTTTGTGGTGAGCTCCTGAGTAAGGACAGACTATGGGTTGCTACCTGGAAGATTACCGGGCGAGAGTGGGTACCTGGGCCGGGAGGTGCACGTGGCGTGGCGTGCCTACGCGTGGTGACGCTAACCGAGATACTGGACATTGCTTGGGATTGACGATGCTGAGTTCAATGGTTTTAGCTGTTTTACTAGTGATTGGTGGAGTGGAACAAAATCCCGGTCCTGTTGTGGAAGGAGGTAACACTGTGAAACTGTTATGTACTGGTTGTTGCAGGAATCTAAGGTCGGGAATCCAATGTGAATTATGTGAACGTTGGTATCACTATAGTTGTGGTAATGTGAAGGCTCAAGCGGCTGAGAGAGAGAAGTGGAGCTGTGATAAGTGTAGGACTGAAAGGATTCGAATGTTGGAGGAAGAATTGCATAACGCTCTGCGACAAATTGATGAACTGAAGGCTAGGAACAGGAATCTTGAAGAAAAGTTACTACGGGCTGGAGCTGGGAAGAGGGACATAGTGCCGACTGAGCAAAAGGCTGCAAAGTGCGTGGTGGTGGGCGATTCAATGGTGCGTAATGTTGGAACAGAACATACAGATATGAAGGTGGAGTGTTTTCCGGGAATTCAAACTGAACAGCTACGCAGAGTGATAGATAAGAGGGATGTAGGTTGTCCAGAAACTGTTATTATTCACGTAGGTACAAATGACTTGAAAACAACGCGAAATCTGGATTTTGTAATGGGAGAAGTGTATACGCTTATGGCTAAGGTTAAGGATAAATGTCCGAACTGCAGACTTGTCCTGAGTGGAGTGCTGCGACGTAGAGATGTATCATGGCGGCGTATTGGTGCTCTTAATGGTAGATTCGACTGGATAGCAAACGCCCTCGGAATTACATTCGTTGATCCGAACAGCTGGATACAGGATGGGGATTTTGCTGGAGATGGGCTGCATCTGAACGGAAGAGGAAAGAAACGACTGGGACAACTGTACGCTAGGGTTAGTGGACTTGATGGCGGAGGATCTTCACGGAGGAAGGAATGACATACTTCGGTGGATGGAACTCGCAGAACGAGGACAACCAGGGAAATGCGGCAACCATCAATTGAAAAACAGAAGACTTTACATGAAGAAAGGGGGACAGAGACGAATAAATGGGTGAGTAGGGAAACTGAAGCTAGGTCAGGGGTTGAATCTATAAGTACAACATCTGCATATAGGGTTGAAGGTAAGTCGCTAGTGGTGCTACAGGTTAACTGTAGGAGTATATATAATAAAGCCTTAGATTTCTGGAATTTAGTTGACACATACAACCCTGATGTTGTTATAGGTACGGAGTCATGGCTTAAAGAAGACATTAGCAATGCTGAAGTTTTTAGGGCAGATTTTACAATTTTCAGAAGAGATAGGACAGCCCGTGGTGGTGGGGTTTTTATATGTGTTAAAAATTACATTGCCTGTACGGAGCTGTGGGTGGATGAGGATTTTGAGATGATCGCGGTGGAAGTGAAAGGAATGGATCCAAAATATTCGTGGGAAATTATAGGTATATACAGAGCTCCTAACGAGGAAATGTTGGCGATTGAAAGACTAGCAGCCCGTACCTTACTTACGCGAAACTCAACGAAGAGATGCATTATAGGAGGAGATTTGAACTTACCTCAAGCGAATTGGAATGGGGATGCAGGAAAGACAACCGGTTTTCAGGCTTTCGTAAACAAATTAGTATGGGAAAATGGTTAAACTCAGGTAGTAAGTGGCCCGACGAGAGGTGACGCGCTGTTGGACATCTACCTCCTCAGACCTGATAATACGCTTAACTCTTGTAACATTGTGCACGGAATCAGCGATCATAGCGGGGTTTTATTGGAAGTAGAATGGGATGAAAATTGTCGGGAGAAAAAAAATTGAAAGAATAGTCCCGGTGTACCACAAAACAGATGTATTAGGTTTGCAAACATTTCTTCGGGAAAATTTTAGCTTATGGGCTGGAAATGGTAGTAGCGTGGAGGAGATATGGAAAAGCTACAAGGAAATAGTCTTTGAGGGTATAGAACGTTTTGTACCACATAAAATTCTAAGTAAAAATCCGGATCCGGAATATTATACGAAGGAAGTAAAACGACTTAAGGTAAAGGTGAGGAAAGTTTACAATAAGCGAAAATTTGGTGGGCATTACCAAGCAGAGCTGAAACGTTTATCCAAAGAGTTACTGATAGCAAAAAAGAAGGCTCAGGAGACATTCTTAAGTTCGGTCTTACAAAACGAAGGTAAATGCTGGGCAGAGTTTTATAAGTATGTTAAAAGACGTAAAGGTAATAGAGAAAATATTCCTGCGATCAAGGGCATTAATGGAAATATCATCACCGAACCAATAGAAAAGGCCAACTCCCTAAACTCTTATTATGCGTCTGTATTCAGTTGCGAACGAAACACCCCGCAAATCCAATCGACAGATTCAGGAAAACCGTTCACCATTAGTATCAACATTTTAAGGAAACGACTATCAGCAATCGGGAGAAATAAATCCGTCGGACCAGATGGCATTCCTGGGGAAATTTTAAAGTTAGGTGGGGAAGCCATGATTCCATACCTCGCGAGATTACTAGATATAACGATGAACAACAATTCTATCCCAGGGGACTGGAAAAAAGCTATAGTGGTTCCTATTTATAAAGGGGGAGATCGATCAGTAGTGGGAAACTATAGACCGGTCAGTTTAACCTCAGTAGTTTGCAAACAAATGGAGCACGTTATAGCAGGGTATCTAAGGCAAGTCTGGGAAATGAGTGAGTGGTTATATGAGGGTCAGCATGGATTTAGACCAGGGTACTCATGCGAAAGCCAAGTAGTCACAGTTTGTCAAGATATTGCTGATTCATTGGACGAGGGAGTCAGGACTGACGCGATTATAATAGATTTTTCAAAGGCTTTTGATTTAGTCCCACATGATAGGCTGCTTTCAAAAATTGCGGAAACCGGTGTGGACTTGAGGTTAGTGGTGTGGATAAAGGAATTTCTGTTAGGACGTTCGCAAAGAGTTAGAGTAGACGGACAACTATCTGATGAAGTCAGAGTAACGTCGGGAGTGCCGCAAGGGAGCGTATTAGGTCCATTGCTCTTCCTCGCTTATGTTAATGATATTTGGAAAAACATTGAGTCAAATATACGGCTTTTCGCTGATGATTGTATAATATACAGGAGGATAATCGATAGTAATGACATTGAAAATTTGCAGACAGACTTAAATAGATTAGGGGAATGGGCGGTTGAAAATGAAATGAGGATAAATCCAGGTAAGAGTAAAGCAGTAAGCTTCAATAGAGCTAGGGTGAAAGGTAAACTGAGGTATTGTATTGGGGATCAACTAATTCCAGAGGCAAATAGCTTTAAGTATTTAGGAATAATTATACGCAGCGACCTAAGCTGGGCAGATCATGTAAATTATACACTAAGAAAATCATGGAGGGCTCTTCATTTCGTAATGCGTATACTCAAAAGGGCAAATAATAATACGAAAAGTTTAGCTTATACGGCACTAGTGAGACCGATACTTGAGTATGGAGGGGTGTGTTGGGACCCATACAGAGAAGGTCAGGTAAGCGCTTTGAATCGCGTGCAAAAGAGAGCGGCAAAATTTGCAAATAATACAAATGAATCGGGTTGGGAAACATTGACACAGCGTAGAGCGATAGCCCGAATATGCGCCCTTTTCAAAGCATACACCGGGGGACGGGCTTGGAAAACAATAGGGGATAGACTGCTAAAACCATGCTACCTGGGTAGGGACGATCATAGTCGGAAAATTAGGATTAGGAAACAAAGAACAGATGTAGGTAAATATTCCTTTGTAAATAGGACCATAAAAAGCTGGAACCAATTACCTCCAAGCGTACTAGCGACTTTCCCCTGTAAATTAGGCTCTTTTAAAAAAAGGGTCAAGAACGTCATTACAAGCTAAGGATTTTTAAGTGGAGATTAAATAAAAATAAGGGATGTGAAGTGAAGGGGTGTGAAGTGATGTGAAGTGAAGTGCTCTGGTTTCGAAGTGAAGTGAAGTGAATTAAGTTCTTGGGGGATATAATTAGCATGTACTTTGGTCTGACTTTATACTGAGGATAATCTAACGCACTGAAATTAATTAATGTGTGGGTGTTTTTTGTATTGTGCTTGTTTAATTTTTTTTTTTTTATTCTGTGTATGGGTGTTTTTGTAAGGTGTGGATGCTTTTGTAAGGTGTGGATTATTTGTAAGTTGTGGATGTTTTTGTAATGTGTGTACGGTGTTCTAATATGTGTACTTGTATTTACTGTATGTATTTTGTTTACTGTATGTATTTTGTTTTGTATGTGTAAGGGTGTTTTAGTAAGGTGCGTACGGTTTTCTAATATGTGTATTTGTATTTACTGTATGTATTTTGTTTTGTATGTGTATGGGTGTTTTTGTAAGGTATGGATGTATTTGTAAGGTGTGGATGTTTTTGTAAGGTGTGGATGCTTTTGTAAGGAGTGGATGCTTTTGTAAGGTGCAGATGTTTTTGTAATGTGTGTACGGTGTTCTAATGTGTGTACTTGTATTTACTGTATGTATTTAATTTTGTATGTGTATGGGTGTTTTTGTAAGGTGTGTACGGTGTTCTAATATGAGTACTTGTATTTACTGTATGTATTTTGTTTTGTATGTGCATGGGTGTTTTTGTAAGGTGTGAACGGGGTTTTTCTAATATGTGTACTTGTATTTACTGTATGTATTTTGTTTTGTATGTGTATGGGTGTTTTTGTAAGGTGTGGATGTATTTGTAAGGTATGGATGTTTTTGTAAGGTGTGGATGCTTTTGTAAGGAGTGGATGCTTTTGCAAGGTGTGGATGTTTTTATAATGTGTGTACGGTGTTATAATGTGTGTACTTGTATTTACTGTATGTATTTTGTTTTGTAATTGTGTATAGTTTCTTTTGTATTGTTAATTTTATGTATATTTATATGTCCATTTGTATTGTGTGTACTAGTGTAAGGACTACTGCCACCGGGTGAAAACCCAATTGCAGTAATTAATAATAATAATAATAATAATAATAAAACTCTCTCCGGTAGGCTAGCTAGTCTCTAGGCAGCCATTTAAACCAGGACCCCACCCCTTCCTGTGTTAATTTCCAGTCTGCTCAGGCAAGTTGTTGCAACCTGTGGCCAGGTATACTTTATTTCCAGACCTGCACTTGACATTTACCTCGTCTGTGGTGAAACAGGTTTCTACTTTGAACATTTAGAGTGGAGGAAGTGAGATATCTTTGCTTAAAGGCGGAATAAATTGAGGCAAATTTGGAAGACGTGAAGGGTTTTGCTGACGTGATAAATGATGATACAAGGTTTGTTAAGAGTTTTTGAAAAGAATCTCTTTATTGGCTACATACTAAAAGGTAGCAAATAGCAGTCCCCTAAACGGTTGTGGCAACGGCGCTCGAGGCGTCCCCGTCTCTGCTACTGGTGTACTTATCTGCAGGACATTACCTTATGTAAACCAGCCCAAAGCGCTTTTCACTAGCGAAGGTTATCACGTGCCTATCACTACCAATATTTGTGTAAATGGGATGGATAGACGATTGGAGAAGAACATAGTAAAGTATGTTAAGGGGAAGGGTAGCAGCTCAGAAAAATTTGGGTGCGAATAATCCATGAGACCTCTTTCCACTGCCTCAGTACAGCAGCTACGAAACTGACTCGCATTCGGAAGATCATTGTAATGTATTTTATGTAACCATTATCCTTAGTATATTACCCAAGACAGTTTATTTTAGTCAAAATTTTCACTTAATGCCTCTGAAATAAAAGTTAATAACATAGGCTACTTACTTAGGTAATCCCAGTGACAAGATATGTGTACTTCTTAAATTAAGAATCTTCATCTACAATGGTATTATCAGAAATGTGGAAATATTTATGTTCCTGTAAATATTTACCAAATTTAACGAAAAATTATTTTTTTTCAACGTCACTTTATCTACAAAAATGTAACATCTAATCTCCTTGTACGGAAACGAATTTAAATGAGCGTAATATCATTATTGTTCTCTGTGTATTCTGGCATGTCATTGCCAATGTTCTGCAGGAAAATACTACCGCCATGATCAGGGAAATATTTTCTATTCACCCTGAATATCAATGTAGAACAACTCTCAAAATTAACAAAACATTATGCCATAAAACACGGTGACATTACTGAAAAATACCAAACTAATAATTGTTGACGTCCTGAGAATCGGAAATCTCAGAGATTTAAAACAGTATCGATTGTTAGGGAATGCAAGATCGAAAATGACGTGTTTTAAAATTAAATTTATTGGCAAATTAGTTAAGACATCAACTCACAAATCGCGGTAACAGTCACAAATTGGAATTCCTTACAAATGAGAACACGCTTTGTTAAATAAATATAAAAATTTATTGCAAAAATCAATGTCACATCCATTATGACAACCAAAGTAGAACTATAAAGAAAACCTACAGCAAATAAGCTTTATTTCCACTGAGTAGATTCTACTCGACTCGCAGACCCCGGGTTGAAAAACGCTGTCATAGAGGGTTATTCACGACTTACGTCTGCGACAGTCACACTGGGGGAAGTAGACTGACACTGTCTATGCAGCGTACAAAAAGGAACAGAGAAAGGTTTTTCTTAAGGCGTTTCAAACTGCCTCTGTTGAATCATGTAGCAACTACGTCACCTAAACTATAGACTGCTGATAGTATTGAGAGCAACTATTCACACTGAACAGCACTTGAATTCTTCAGTAACTTGTTCCAGTAAAAGGCTTTCTTTACGCTTTACTTCTACTCCTCTTCAGCTGAAAGACTTTCAACAAAACGCTCCACATTTTGAAAATCCTGTCTCATCTAACATCCGCCTAACGATGGTAGCCATTCTGACGTCTCCCTAGCAACACGCCCCTACAGTTCCTTCCACATTTCTTTTGATTCTTTGAGGTAGGGCTACTGGGTAACCCAGTCATGTATATTTATTTATCTCATACGTTATTCTCGCCGATCCCAGTGGCCGTGCCGTCTAAGGCGTGGGTCTTCGGCCGCTCGCTTTCTAGGATCGTGTGTTCGAATCCCACCGGGGGCATGGATGTCTGTCTCTTGTGAGTGTTGTGTGGTGTCAGGTAGAGGTCTCTGCCACGAGCTGGTCCCTCGTCCAGAGGAGTCCTACCGACTGTGATGTGTCTCAAATCTGTGTGATCGTGAAACCTCGACGAAACGAGGAAGCCCAGGCCCATATAGGGCTGTCGAGCCATAGAAGAAGAATGCGTTATTCTCATTCCTCCTTGCAATCTTGCACGAGTATTTCATGCCAGAAACACACATATCAGAGTTATTATGTCTTCCCTGCACAACAATGACAAACTGAACTGGATGTTTTATTTCGGACCGAGGAAAAAGAAAGCTGAAGGATGTTGATTGAATTTAAAGTTAGAAGTCATTATTAAAATTCGGGTGATCAAATCAAGAAGAATGAGGTAGGCGGGGCATGTAGCACGTATGGGTGAGGGGAGAGGTGCATACAGGATTTTGGTGGGGAGTCCTGAGGGAAGGAGGCCACTTGGAAGACCCAGGCGTAGATGGGAGGATAATATTGAAATGGATCTTCAAGAAGTGGGATGGGGGCATGGACTGGATTGATATGCCTCAGGATAGGGACAGGTGGCCGGCTCTTGTGAGTGCGGTAATGAACTTTCGGGTTCCATAAAACGAGGGGAATTTCTTGACTAGCTGAGGACCTTTTAGCTTCTCAAGAAGGACTCTGCTCCCCGGAGTTAGTTAGTTAGTTAGTTAGTTAGTCGTTATTAAAATTAGAGGGTCATTTCTACTTTAAGTAGATCAGTCCCTATATTGAATAGGCTACTGGCAGCACGCAGGAGGGTTCTTGGTTTGAATCCCTGTACGGGTAACAGTTTCAGCTCTTCTCCAGACGTCCAATACCGATATTGGTTCCCACCCAGCCTCGTTTGCAGTAGGTAACGAAGGACAGTTCTCAAAGGGTAAAGCGGCCGGAGCGCGTAGGTCCCGAAGTTACACGCCATATACCTTTATGATGTATGCAGGGATAAATTTACCTTGGTTTATTAAGGGATAGGAGGAGCGATGTATCGAGATTCTCTTTACCGAGTCCAGAGCGTCACTAGAACCATCCAGTTTTCTAACCAATGAGTATCATAACAGATCTACCAGGGTGTGCAGTTGGCCAGTCGTACCTCTTTATGGTGTAGTGCTTAATTAGGCACACGGACATATTTACACTTGTATTAACTACACAACTGTGTGCAGTTGGCCAGTCGTACCTCTTTATGGTGTAGTGCTTAATTAGGCACACGGACATATTTACACTTGTATTAACTACATAACTGTGTGCAGTTGGCCAGTCGTACCTCTTTATTTTGTAGTGCTTAATTAGGCACACGGACAGATTTACACTTGTATTAACTACATAACTGTGTGCAGTTGGCCAGTCGTACCTCTTTATTTTGTAGTGCTTAATTAGGCACACGGACAGATTTACACTTGTATTAACTACATAACTGTGTGCAGTTGGCCAGTCGTACCTCTTTATGGTGTAGTGCTTAATTAGGCACACGGACAGATTTACACTTGTATTAACTACATAACTGTATGCAGTTGGCCAGTCGTATGTCTTTATGGTGTAGTGCTTAATTAGGCACACGGACAGATTTACACTTGTATTAACTACATAACTGTATGCAGTTGGCCAGTCGTATGTCTTTATGGTGTAGTGCTTAATTAGGCACACGGACAGATTTACACTTGTATTAACTACATAACTGTATGCAGTTGGCCAGTCGTATGTCTTTATGGTGTAGTGCTTAATTAGGCACACGGATAGATTTGCATTTTTATTTACTACACAACTGTGTGCAGTTGGCCAGTCGTATGTCTTTATGGTGTAGTGCTTAATTAGGCACACGGACAGATTTACACTTGTATTAACTACATAACTGTATGCAGTTGGCCAGTCGTACCTCTTTATGGTGTAGTGCTTAATTAGGCACACGGACAGATTTACACTTGTATTAACTACATAACTGTGTGCAGTTGGCCAGTCGTAAGTCTTTATGGTGTAGTGCTTAATTAGGCACACGGACATATTTACACTTGTATTAACTACATAACTGTGTGCAGTTGGCCAGTCGTACCTCTTTATGGTGTAGTGCTTAATTAGGCACACGGACATATTTACACTTGTATTAACTACATAACTGTGTGCAGTTGGCCAGTCGTAAGTCTTTATGGTGTAGTGCTTAATTAGGCACACGGACAGATTTACACTTGTATTAACTACATAACTGTATGCAGTTGGCCAGTCGTATGTCTTTATGGTGTAGTGCTTAATTAGGCACACGGATAGATTTGCATTTTTATTTACTACACAACTGTGTGCAGTTGGCCAGTCGTACCTCTTTATGGTGTAGTGCTTAATTAGGCACACGGACAGATTTACACTTGTATTAACTACATAACTGTGTGCAGTTGGCCAGTCGTAAGTCTTTATGGTGTAGTGCTTAATTAGGCACACGGATAGATTTGCATTTTTATTTACTACACAACTGTGTGCAGTTGGCCAGTCGTACCTCTTTATGGTGTAGTGCTTAATTAGGCACACGGACAGATTTACACTTGTATTAACTACATAACTGTATGCAGTTGGCCAGTCGTACCTCTTTATGGTGTAGTGCTTAATTAGGCACACGGACAGATTTACACTTGTATTAACTACATAACTGTGTGCAGTTGGCCAGTCGTAAGTCTTTATGGTGTAGTGCTTAATTAGGCACACGGACATATTTACACTTGTATTAACTACATAACTGTGTGCAGTTGGCCAGTCGTACCTCTTTATGGTGTAGTGCTTAATTAGGCACACGGACATATTTACACTTGTATTAACTACATAACTGTGTGCAGTTGGCCAGTCGTAAGTCTTTATGGTGTAGTGCTTAATTAGGCACACGGACATATTTACACTTGTATTAACTACATAACTGTGTGCAGTTGGCCAGTCGTACCTCTTTATGGTGTAGTGCTTAATTAGGCACACGGACAGATTTACACTTGTATTAACTACATAACTGTGTGCAGTTGGCCAGTCGTAAGTCTTTATGGTGTAGTGCTTAATTAGGCACACGGATAGATTTGCATTTTTATTTACTACACAACTGTGTGCCGATCCCAGTGACCGCGCGATTTAAGACGTGTGTCTGCGGCCGTTCACTTGCTGGGATTGTGAGTTCGAATTCCGCCTGGGGCATAGATGTCTGTCTCTTGTGAGTGTTGTGTGTTGTCAGGTAGAGGTCTCTGCGTCGGGCTGATCACTCGTCCAGAGGAATCCTACCGAGTGTGGTGTGTCTGAGTGTGATTGTGAAGCCTCGATAATGAGGAGGCTCTGGCCCACTAGGGACTGTCGCGGCATTAAAAAACACATAACTGTGTAATATACGAGCGTATCAACTGTCATAGCGGTGCAAGTATTACTTAGAAGCATCAAGAATATCAAAATAAAAACAGCGGCAGTGGCACTTGTGTGCTCCAGCAAGTGCCAGAATCTGTGATCTCCTTAGATCTAACCGCTGTAACGACGTCTTAATACCTAGCGCCGTAGTTATATCGAGTTACTGACTGGAACATTAGAAGTGCACGTTGCAGTGCCTTAGTTGTTAACGTTAATGAAGCTTATCGCTGGGAGCAGGCGATGGTTAAGACTTCCGCTTTTAGGCGCATTCGCATAGTCGCGAAAAGCGCCTATTAGCTTCGTCACGTCGATTCCTCCGTCCGTCTGTCCGTCTATCCGCATGTATCAGCGTGGATCCTACAGGGCGGATTTCAGTGAAATTTGATAATTAGGGACTTTTATGAAAATCTGTCAATAAAAACCAAATTTTAAAAACAGGCAAAATATCGGGCACTTTACGTGAAGACCTAAGTAAGTCTTATTGCTGCTACTGGCTGTATTATAGCGCCATACAACGCTCTCTTCGAGTGAAATGGTATGAGGCTGTTAGGTTTTGCCGAGGGGTATAAACACTAAGCGAACGCGCCACAATGTTAGTTATACGTACAATGGGGATCTTTCTTCTTCGTATAAAGCGATATTTTGCAAACAATTATCTAAGCTGTAAGACGGAATATTGGATCTCGTGTGAAAGAGTAGCAGCAGCAGAATTTAGGTCAGTTTCCAAAACACTTAATATGTTTTATGGATATAAACCTCTTCTGGTATACTTTACCACACGACGTAAATCAGTACCCCATATCTTGCAGAAATTTCAACTACTAACATAGGAAGTCTTCGAGGTTGTTTAAAATTACTCAGTGGTCATCTTAACGTGACTCATCCCATTGTGCTAATTATATGAATACCAATCAGCATCCGTCGAACATAACATATATACAGTCGAACTCGGTTATAGCGTCATGAAAGAGGCCGAATATTTTGTGTCGTTATAAACGAGTGTTGTTATAACCGAGGAGTATAATGTTGCGGTTAACAGTGAAGAATTAATTGGTACTACAGAATATGTGACGCTATAGGCGAGGTGTCGCATAAACAGATGTCGTTATAACCGGGTTCGACTGTATTTGTTATAGGGAACCAACAGTTACAAGTTTCGACTTTTTAAGACAGTTGTGTTTGACGGACAATTATTGGTTTTTGTAAGTAAGGGCCCTCAAGCCGATCCCAGTGGCCGCGCGGTCTAAGGCGTGGGTCTACGGCCGCTCGCTTGCTGGGATTGTGGGTTCGAATCCCGCCGGGGGCATGGATGTCTGTCTCTTGTGAGCGTTGTGTGTTGTCAGGTAGAGGTCTCTGCGACGTGCTGATCCCTCGTCCAGAGGAGTCCTACTGAAGTGTGGTGTGACTGTGTATGTTCTCGAAAACTCAACCATGAGGCGGCCTAGGCCCGCGTAGGGCTATTGAGCTACAGAGAGAGAAAAATAAAAGGGCCCTCAGAGTCGGCAAGTTTGGGAACCAATGTTGCATAATTTAGATTTGTTTGCACTCATTGTTGCTGCAGCAGGTCAACAATAGCAGTTTAATCTCTGATACTGAGTGGTGTTCAAACTAAACCGGTCATAAAAATATGTGGTGTTCGGTCGGACTTCACCGCTCATCTCCCTGTAGAAAAAAAAATGTGAAAAATTTGTTCCTCTTTATTACAGAATGTTGGCTCTTCCTACTTCATCTCCAGCGGGCCAATCAAAACACGACGGCTTGGAGTGATGTGCTAAATAAGCACTTGTATGCCAAACCGACATAACTCCGTAATGGGTTACGACATACGTATAAACCACGGTGTAGGCACACGCAATAAATACACCGTACAATTATATATAACGCTGAGTGGGTGATTGAGTGATTGTGTGGGTGATTGGGTGATTGGATAAGTGGGCGAAACTTCAGGTACGTGCAGAAATGTCGAGCACTTGTACAACCAAGTCATTATTTTGATTTAATTTTTTTCCTTTTTTTTCTAATAAATAAAATGTCAATATTTATCTTATTCCGCTTAGCTATATCGTATTTTATGTTTATATGTTAAATAAGTCGCTTTGTCCAGGTTTACTGCAGCTGTTATCATCATCATTATTGTCATCGTCATCATTTTATCTTACTTTTTAATCCATGAAACTGCCTTATCAGTGGTGAAACTGTGTGATGCACAACAAAATATAATTATTTCCCCTCAACAATGTATTATTTTCTATTGTGGTTTTTTCTTTTTTATTGTTTGTTTTTGTATCCTTTTAAGTTCATCTGTGTATTAGTGCTGGTTTTGCAATTGGTCATTACGTAATTACGTCATACTGTAATTAAATTGAATATATTACTATTATTACTAGCAGCAATAAAGCCATGTTCTTTATTATTATTTATTTTATTTATTTATTTATTTATTTATTTATTACTTTTCACTTACATCTCTTCTCCAAAATGTCC
This sequence comes from Reticulitermes speratus, assembly GCA_021186555.1. NCBI lineage: Eukaryota > Metazoa > Arthropoda > Insecta > Blattodea > Rhinotermitidae > Reticulitermes > Reticulitermes speratus. The sequence continues at coordinate 10,657,030 of JAJKFL010000427.1, read as the reverse complement.
AGATCGCTACTGAAGCCCACCACGCCTCCTAAACAATGGGTATTGGGAGCTCTCTCCCCGGGGATAAAGCGGACGGGACTTGAATTTGACCACCCATCTCCATCTAGTGCTGATATTAAGAATAACTGGAGCGCTATCTCCACTCCCTCATGGCATGTATAAGGACAAATTTACTTCCTTTATTTTCTAAACTACAGTACTTTACAATTTCGTGTAATGAAGCTGTCACTCTGTCAGATTACATACCGTTGAATGATAAGTGAATGCCTCATTTCATTTCTTCCAACCCCCTATGAACTGACAAGGATGCGTTTTGTGTGTAATGCACAGGATTGGTAAATCTTAGCAAAATTTATTGACCCGTAGCGCTGTACTGGTTGTGCTCTCGGTTTAACGGTTTGTATGCAGTCTTAATATGTCCAGAATCTTTTAAAACGCTGCTGACGTAGGCATTAGCGTGTTCGGGCAAGCAGTCCTTGTCACGGCTGTTAACACGTGACACTCTGATCATATGATTACTGGCTGTCATACGAACCAGTCTGCTTGGTCCGTGTTGATCACGTTCCAGCAGTCTGGAAATCTATTTGTGGTTACAAGTGTTAGGATCCTGAATATGTCCCCATGTTGTGCAGCAGTTCCTTATGAAACTACGTGAAATTAAGGCATAATGGTGAGGTTGTTTTTCTTTCGCCTGCATGATTCATTTCCGAATATACTGGACGGATTAAGAGCGAGATGACTTATCCTGTATTATGGTAGATGGTTTCGAAGGTACCTGAAGATGGAGGATTCTTAAAAACAAGATTATCACCAACAAGTTGCACAAATTCCTGAATGTGAAAGCTTTGGTACATGTTTCGTCTACTGTCCGTAGCCATCTTGAAGGAGTATCAATACTTAAAACTCTATACAGCTTTATTTTACAGCTTGTCAATTTTAAATGGTAAAATATGTTATGTCAGTATGTTACGAAAACGCCAATTTATAGTGTTATATTACATTATTGAACCAGCTGACAGCGATAGGACTATTGAACCAGCTGACGGCGATAGGACTATTGAACCAGCTGACAGCGATAGGAATATTGAACCAGCTGACAGCGATAGGACTATTGAACCAACTGACGGTGATAGGACTATTGAACCAGCTGACAGCGATAGCACTATTGAACCAGCTGACAGCGATAGAACTATTGAACCAACTGACGGCGATAGGACTATTAAACCAACTGACGGCGATAGGACTATTGAACCAGCTGACAGCGATAGCACTATTGAACCAGCTGACAGCGATAGGACTATTGAACCAACTGACGGCGATAGGACTATTGAACCAGCTGACAGCGATAGCACTATTGAACCAGCTGACAGCGATAGGACTATTGAACCAACTGATGGCGATAGGATTATTGAAACAGCTGACAGCGATAGGAATATTGAACCAGCTGACAACGATAGGAATATTGAACCAACTGACAGCGATAGGACTATTGAACCAACTGACAGCGATAGGAATATTGAACCAGCTGACAGCGATAGGACTATTGAACCAGCTGACAGCGATAGGAATATTGAACCAGCTGACACCGATAGGACTATTGAACCAACTGACGGCGACAGGACTATTGAACCAGCTGACAGCGATAGCACTATTGAACCAGCTGACAGCGATAGGACTATTGAACCAACTGACGGCGATAGGATTATTGAACCAGCTGACAGCGATAGGACTATTGAACCAGCTGACAAAGATAGGACTATTGAACCAACTGACGGCGATAGGCCTATTGAACCAACTGACGGCGATAGGCCTATTGAACCAACTGACAGCGATAGGACTATCTCTTCGATGGCTCCACGACTATGCGGGAAGCATGTACATAAACTGGACACTGCACACGGTCCTGCAAATACCGGTTACAAACCGCCATGAAGGCTAAACTTTATATTATGATAATATTTTTTTGAACAGATAAAACTGAAAATGTCCATGTTCGTGACATGTTTTTATTTCCGTCAGAAACCGCCCCAGGCTATTTTTCAACGTTTTCAATTCCACCAGTGATATGTGAGTTCCGTTGTTGAATAGTTAATGTCGGCTATACATAAAATTCAGTGCGTTGCGGTTTACATAACCTACCCCTTGCTACCGTGTTACGCATGGTTGTGTGTTTTACGAGCTGTTGCGCTCTTTATCAAAAGGAACGCCTCGCAGTGCCTTCACACTATGTACGTTCGAGAGAAATAAACTAACATAAACGTTAAAGAAAACATGTTGTTAGTCGACAGCAGAACAAAATTGATTCTGTAAGCCTGTTTCTACCAGTGAAAACATCAGGTTTTTTTTTTAACTTAGAGGTTCTGAAATGGAAGACTTGGAACTACATAATTGGGTACGCGCGATATTTCATACATTTTGAAATACAGATTGAAAATACAAAAAAAAATCTCTACGATTTTCTTTTGTACTTCTCGGAATATAATAATGAAGTTTGTTTAAAATGGAAGCGTCGTTTTTTTTGTCTTGTCGTGTGCAACACAGGGTATTACAAAGTGCAGTATGGATATCAGTTTGCTGTTGTCAAAATATAATTGATGAATCATTCGGAGACAAAGAAGTGTTATCAACTAAAGGAGTTTCGTAAATATCGATGTAAACAGAATGTTACAGAACAAACTAAAGGCATAATTTTCTTTATATTTTCGGATCGCAAACTGTGCCTGAAGTCGGAGTGGCTGCATTTTCTTCAGTTTTTTTCCAACTTTAACTTCAGTCACTGTAAAACATCAAACCTCAAAGAAGACAGTGCAGCCACTGTAAATTCAGTCGCTCTTTGTAAACTGCAAATACAAAAAAAAAAAAAAATGAAATGATGTTGGAACTTTCTATATTTAAATCTGAATATCATCTCAAAGCCTTCACCGTGGTGCAAGTTAAGGCAGTAAAGTACTGTACTCTGCCAACATCTTCAATTCCATTTTCGGCAAAAAGCGAATACAAACATACGCACGGTATAGGCCGTGCCACGGCTCAGGCGGTTAGTCGCCGGCCTCTCACTGCGGAGGCCCGGGTTCGATCCCAGCCGATCCCAGTGGCCGCGCGGTCTAAGGCGTGGGTCTACGGCCGCTCGTTTACTGGGATCGTGGGTTCGAATCCCACCGGGGGCATGGATGTTTGTGTTGTGTTTGTTGTAAGGACGGTAGCATGGAACGTAAAGTGACATGAAGGACGAAAGGATTTAAACAGTACAAAAATGGATCAAAGGGGAAAAACCCCGCACAGGCAAAAAAAAAAAATCCCGGGTCAGTCCATGTGAGATTTGTGGTGCACAAAGTGGCACTGGGACAGGTTTTTCCCCCGAGTACTTCGGTTTCCCCTGTCAGTTTCATTCCACCGATGTTCCATTACACGGAAAAACGGAAAAAACTAATATACATTATCACAGGTTTGCACAATAAGCCTTCAAGGCTGCGGTGCGTCCGTAGCATCTGCTGCGGGGTCCTTCAGCACAAAGAAAAACATAGGCATGGTAAGTGCAGTCACTCAAATAAATTGGCTCAGTATGTAACCATTTTGACTTTCATTCGGACATTGCACGGGTTGAGTCACGGCTGAGATAGCGAATTTGATTGAGGTTTCTCGTGATTTTGTTCAATCTTTCCAGGTAAATGACCATATAGTAAGTCAAAATATGTAAAGACAGCTTCCTCCGACAATTTGTAACATAATTTTCATTAATTACTTTGTCGTTCAATATTATTGTCTGTGATCTCAGTACGAAAGTATTCTGTCTCTTCCGACTATTAAGACCAAATTTTAAATGTGAGTAATTCGTTTTAATTTACCCCCCCCCCCCCCCCCCCCCAATTACTTGTTTTCCAAATCTGTTTCTCCACTGCAAGGAAAACCGCTTCATGTGTGTTCAGAGAATCATAAGAAATAAATTAAAACACATTGTTCTTAAGGGAATCGGAACGTCTCTGTCGGTATGGCCTATATTGGGTCTAATGGCTGGAAAACAGATGAATCGTGGTTATGTGGTTATATTAACGGCGGGGGCAAAAGTTCATGGCTACTTCAAAAGGTCAAGACTGACTTAGAAGCCCAACCATTCTTCTGTTCTGTGCGTGAGGAGAGCATTTAACCAGAGTTAAATTATCGGGGTGGTGAAGTTGATCCCGTCTAGTGCCGAGATTAAGAATAATTAGAGCTATACCGCCATTCCCTCCATATGCCTTCATGACGTGCACAGGGAAAAATTTACACTTAAATTTTCTTTGGAGCCCAAAAGTTTTGAATATTAAAGCAGGTGTTTTCATATAGTAAACAGTGTACTTTACGCGATTAACCACATAGTCACTTCTGAATCTAAAGGCAGCGGTGCCAAATGTACACAGTGGAGAGAGGACAGAGGTGTGGGAACAGAATGCAAAATGTGAAGTAGAAATTCTCTTTCAATTTCATCATCAAATTTCATTAGTGAAATGAAACAGACGGCTTTAATTTCAATAACAGTGATACATTACTCAGTAGCACTTTTTTCTTATTGAATTCTCAGCAAAGTTGTGCGTGTCCTTTTTTTTTTTGTACTGAGGACGAGGCTAAGTGCGGAGTTTAATTGAGTTACGGTAAAAAGCAGGTGAATAACTCAGGACAATCCCCCCTTCACCTGCCATTTCTTTAGATTCCCTCTTTTCATCTCCCATGAGCAGACATTAAGTACTCGTTGAATCAAGACACGTACATTCCGAGAAGTGCCTTCTAGAATTGGTAAAACATTTACTGACGTTTCGGAGGCATCTACTGCCGACAATTTATAAGGTTAAAATTATGGAATGTGACAGTGTTGGTGGCTTAAATTAAGGTTTTCTGGGTTATAGTACCGTACGCGAGTCCTCGTTTAGCTTAATACAACTGTTTATGGGTTATAGTACCGTACAGTCTGTTAGCTTAATACAATGTTTATGGGTTATAGTACCGTACAGTCTGTTAGCTTAATACAATGTTTATGGGTTATAGTACCGTACAGTCTGTTAGCTTAATACAATGTTTATGGGTTATAGTACCGTACAGTCTGTTAGCTTAATACAAGTTTATGGGTTATAGTACCGTACAGTCTGTTAGCTTAATACAATGTTTATGGGTTATAGTACCGTACAGTCTGTTAGCTTAATACAACGTTTATGGGTTATAGTACCGTACAGTCTGTTAGCTTAATACAACGTTTATGGGTTATAGTACCGTACAGTCTGTTAGCTTAATACAAGTTTATGGGTTATAGTACCGTACAGTCTGTTAGCTTAATACAATGTTTATGGGTTATAGTACCGTACAGTCTGTTAGCTTAATACAATGTTTATGGGTTATAGTACCGTACAGTCTGTTAGCTTAATACAATGTTTATGGGTTATAGTACCGTACATTCTGTTAGCTTAATACAATGTTTATGGGTTATAGTACCGTACACTGTCTGTTTAGCTTAATACAATGTTTATGGGTTATAGTACCGTACATTCTGTTAGCTTAATACAATGTTTATGGGTTATAGTACCGTACAGTCTGTTAGCTTAATACAATGTTTATGGGTTATAGTACCGTACAGTCTGTTAGCTTAATACAATGTTTATGGGTTATAGTACCGTACATCTGTTAGCTTAATACAATGTTTATGGGTTATAGTACCGTACATTCTGTTAGCTTAATACAATGTTTATGGGTTATAGTACCGTACATTCTGTTAGCTTAATACAAGTTTATGGGTTATAGTACCGTACAGTTCTGTTAGCTTAATACAATGTTTATGGGTTATAGTACCGTACAGTCTGTTAGCTTAATACAACGTTTATGGGTTATAGTACCGTACAGTCTGTTAGCTTAATACAACGTTTATGGGTTATAGTACCGTACATTCTGTTAGCTTAATACAATGTTTATGGGTTATAGTACCGTACAGTCTGTTAGCTTAATACAATGTTTATGGGTTATAGTACCGTACATTCTGTTAGCTTAATACAATGTTTATGGGTTATAGTACCGTACAGTCTGTTAGCTTAATACAATGTTTATGGGTTATAGTACCGTACAGTCTGTTAGCTTAATACAATGTTTATGGGTTATAGTACCGTACATTCTGTTAGCTTAATACAATGTTTATGGTTATAGTACCGTACAGTCTGTTAGCTTAATACAATGTTTATGGGTTATAGTACCGTACAGTCTGTTAGCTTAATACAATGTTTATGGGTTATAGTACCGTACATTCTGTTAGCTTAATACAATGTTTATGGGTTATAGTACCGTACAGTCTGTTAGCTTAATACAATGTTTATGGGTTATAGTACCGTACATTCTGTTAGCTTAATACAATTGTTTATGGGTTATAGTACCGTACAGTCTGTTAGCTTAATACAATGTTTATGGGTTATAGTACCGTACAGTCTGTTAGCTTAATACAATGTTTATGGGTTATAGTACCGTACAGTCTGTTAGCTTAATACAATGTTTATGGGTTATAGTACCGTACATTCTGTTAGCTTAATACAATGTTTATGGGTTATAGTACCGTACAGTCTGTTAGCTTAATACAATGTTTATGGGTTATAGTACCGTACATTCTGTTAGCTTAATACAATGTTTATGGGTTATAGTACCGTACAGTCTGTTAGCTTAATACAATGTTTATGGGTTATAGTACCGTACATTCTGTTAGCTTAATACAATGTTTATGGGTTATAGTACCGTACAGTCTGTTAGCTTAATACAATGTTTATGGGTTATAGTACCGTACAGTCTGTTAGCTTAATACAATGTTTATGGGTTATAGTACCGTACATTCTGTTAGCTTAATACAATGTTTATGGGTTATAGTACCGTACAGTCTGTTAGCTTAATACAATGTTTATGGGTTATAGTACCGTACAGTCTGTTAGCTTAATACAATTTTTTTCCTAATAACGTGTCTTTCCCTTCTTCTGCCCTGAAGATGTAAGCAACAAGTTTCTCTGACAGGTAGGTAACAACTTGCTACGCTTCACCGTAGCGTAATGCATAAAACCACAGTCTAACTCCTCACAGCTGTGAAAATAACAAACATCAAACTTTCTTGTGGTTTAAATATATATATATATATATAATACAAGGTTTGTACTTTGAAAAATATCGTTTGTCACTTCCTGTCAGCTCACGATTAACGTACGCCACTCACACAACCACCCACACGCGCGGAGAAATAGCAGTGGGAAGTGACAAAAGATATTTGTCAGATGAAATAATGACCCTGTAGAAATATCTGATACAAATGCAACGAGAAATCCTGACAGTTCCCATCAATTGGGACAGTTCCCACGGACAACATCCATTAATCCACCCTTATATATGCATATACATATACATATGGGGAGAGAGAGAGAGAGATCAGGATTTTACTGAATAAGCAAGTTATGTACGTATTTTCTTCAAAGTTAGAAAATGCGATAGACACTAAAGCATCAGTAGGCTCACTTCCCACTGCCGTTTATTGCTCCTAATTTTGGTCCAGTTCGTAACTATGATCCATGATCAATATCCACGCATAACACAAGGTAACAGGCCGCGGTCCGAAGTTCATTCCTCGGAGAGGTTTTTCAAAGTTGTTATCATAATGGAGAATTTGGCAGTTGACCCGTATTAGGAACACTAAGACGAGGGCGCAATTAGGGCAACTAATTAGGGAACACCTGCTTTTTTCTTCCAATGACTCGACAGCCCCTTGGGGGCCTAGGCCTCCTCATTTTTCGAGGCTTCACGATCACACTTTAGACACACCAGACTCGGTAGGACTCCTCTGGATGAGGGACCAGCTCGTCGCAGAGACCTCTACCTGACAACACACAACACTCACAAGAGACAGACATCTATGCCTCCGGTGGGATTCGATCCCACAATCCCAGCAAGCGAGCGGCCGTAGACCCACGCCTTAGACCGCGCGGCCACTGGGATCGGCAACACCTGCCTTTACTGATAGAACCCCCATGGAATTATATAATACAGACTGTCTACATGAACTCGGATCCCGCCCATAGCTGCATTTCTGCATAGTGATCGATGACGTTAACCGTGCCGAAGTACTAAAATCCCGCGTTAAAAATGTCTCACCGTATTTCGGACACAAAACCGCGAAGAGATCTTAAAAGTTCAAATCTCGTAGGCGCCTGGCTGTCCGCGCTCTACGTGACGTAAACAGTACAAATACAGCTGCGCCATCTTGTTGTAAGCTCGTAACAGATCCTTTCAAGGTGCGAAGTATCAGTTGCAGGAATTGGGTCACCTGTCAGCAGTAAACATCAGTCAGATTTGAAAGGGCTTCCTTTAGGGATTTTGCGTTTCCGCGGCCAAGATTTGAACAGCACATGAAAAACTGTTCGCAAATTTGAAACACACAAACCCTCGGCGTATTACCTGCTAGAGTGATGCCTACGCATTTGCGACACACTCTGCTTCCGGTAGTTGTAGAGTAGACTGCGATTTCAGCGGTAGAACACTCCGCATCTCTGTTTCTGTATTTCGATTCCAGGCTAACTTCAGCCATTCAATGACACTGAGGATTAAACATGAATTACTGCTCACAACTGAGGTGGTTTTTAGTTTACCTTACTCGTAAATGCATTTAAGAACGTACGGTGCAGAGGCCGGCAACGTGTAAAGAATCAAAGGTCCGTACATTGTACCGATGCCGGCATTGAATGTTTAAATAAACCTACTTTAAGTCGGCAGAAATAAATGTATTTAGAATTCTGTCTTAGAGAAATGTGTAAGTGTTAAATTCGGCCGTGCTCAGGCTGTTAGTCGCCTGCCTCCCACCGCGGAGGCCCGGGTTCGATCTCGGGGTCAGTCCATGTGGGATTTATGGTGGACAAAGTGGCACTGGTACAGGTTTTTCCCCGAGTACTTCGGTTTTCCCCTGTCAATTACATTCCACCGGTGCTCCATTACTTGGAAAAACGAAAAAAAAATTAATCATCTTTATCACAGGGTTGCACAATAAGGCTGAAGGCTGCGGTGCGTCCGTAGCATCTGCTGCGGGGCCCTCCACACAAAAAAAAAATGCTAAATTCACATCGATCTCTAAGGAATGCGAATTATTATTCACAAAAGCAATTTTATTTTTTTGGATAGCTCAGTCCGTATAGCGACTCGCTACGAGCTGGACGGTCCGGGGATCGAATCCCGGTGGGGAGCGAGAGTTTCAGCACCTGTCCAGACCGGCCCTAGGGCCTATCCAGCATCCTGTAAAATGGATACTGGGTCAGTCCCGGGGGTAAAGCCGGTCACCTTCCCCATCTAGCGCCGAAGTTAAAGAAAGAGTAGAGCTATAACTCTATTTCCCCTCTGGGCCTTCATGGCCTGTTCTAGGGTAAACTTTACCTTTTACCTCTAATTTTAATTAAACACGACGTTTCGGAAGCCGGCTCTGTTTACGTCTTCAGACCAGTAAAGCACCTTCTCTAGTTGACCCGTTAGATCGAGCTGTTCTCAGTCATTGGGCACCAAAGGTCAGTGAACTTGCTAAGATAAGCACCTGCTAAGAGATCTTTTCCAATGGTAGTAACAGGAAAATGGCTATTAAAAATTAAGAATTAACTAGCAGACTCAAAGATAAAACTTCAATAAATCCACAAATTAGAAACCATAAAACCCTTAAACAAGATCTGTTGTCAGGTGCATATCTCAATACGTTACAAGACCTTTGTTACCCAGCGATTGAGAATAGCTCTGTCTAAGGTGTCCACCAGTGTAGGTGCTTTCTTCACCTGAAGACATAAGCAGAGGTAAAAAGCAGAGGTAAAGTAAAGGTAAAGTTCTCCCTAGAACAGGCCATGAAGGCCCAGAGGGGGAGTAAAGGTATAGGTCTACTCTTTCTTTAACCCTGACACTAGATAAGGGCGGGTGGTCAGCTCCACGCCCCGGCCACTTTACCCCCAGGAAAGAGAACCAGTACCCATTTTATAGGAGGTTGCGTGGGCCCCAGGGCCGGTCTGGACGGTTGCGAAAAATCTCGCCCCCACCGGGATTCGATCCCCGGACCGTCCAGCCCGTAGCGAGTAGCTATACCGACTGAGCTATCCGGGCCCACCAGAAGCAGAGGCGGCTTCTGAAATTTCGTGCTTCGTTAAAAATTAGACGATAAAGTCCAAAAGTAGACGATTGTGTCAGTAAGTCATAACCATCGTTAAGAGCCCTATAAAGGCGAATTATTATCTAAATTAAGAACAGAAATTATAATTGGTCGTTGCTGTGCAATCCAAGGTAAAACAGACTGTGTATATAGCAACACGCTCCTGTGTCAGCTGTCTGGAACACAAAGGAATTCGTCTAGATCAATATAATGACCGAAGACCGTGTACCTGCGGATTAATATCTCATCTAGCGGATGGATTTATTGGCAGAGTAACCACAGTGAGATAATTTGTGGAAGGGTTACAACACGCATATAGTTAATGTTAAACCCTATCCTATTATTAACATAGCCTCTATATACACACAGATAATTAATGGATCATCGCGAATTATGATTGGTCTGAAAGTTGTGAATGTAATTGTGGAATATGGCCCAGAGGAAGGATTCATGGGAAATTTTAACGGATAAGCTCGAAAATTCTGCGGATTTTGGCGAACCACATAATGGCCCCTTTACCTGGTTAACTATACTGTAAACCTGCTTTAACGTGGCAGATTAGGTAGAGTATTTAAAATAAGTCAGAGTGTAACGCAGCAAAATAAGATAGTCAGTTGATAATATAATAATCTTAAAATGATTCATAACCGTTGTTTTTTAGTACAATTAAAACTGCAAATTATTCAGTCTCAATACAACTATTTGCTTCTCAAGGGTCAGCTACGTGTTTCGGCCAAAATTATAGCTATAATCATGCTGATTACGGATACAAAAAGGAATAAATTCAAAGCTGCTTTGGTTTGAGATCTCAAATATAAAAATATAATGTTATATAATACACATAAAATGTAGTTACATGCAGCCTTCGGAATAAAATTATGTAGCGATTATAAGAATTGTATGTTTGTATAAGTCCTAAAAACGACTGAAAAAAGAGGATATCAATATATAGTGGTAATAAAATGTATTTACAAAGTAATATTAGGAGAGAGGCGTATATATTCTCTGGAGAGACAGCTTGTACTTTCATTTGTACCTTCAATAATATAATACTATTTATTCAGTTAAGTTTAACCTTCTTTTCTTGGGACTACCTACCGATTAATTCCGATTTGTCGCGGTGGTATTCCTTCGCCAATAATATGTAACGCTTACAATTCTGTAAGATAGTAAATTAAAAGAAAATGTATCCTACATATTTAAAGACGGATATTAACCTGAATTATATTTAAAGAGTCATTCCGTACCGCGCAGTAAACACACTCCTTTTCGGTTATAATAAAACCAGTCACCAATTCTGTATAGGGAGATAATCATTCTTTATTCTGAAATCCATACAAAACACATAAATGCACTCAGAGAATTTCTGAATGTTAAATCCGTTACTACGTAATAGCAATCACTGGCCTTTAATGGGTTCATGCGGTGGATGTCCGTGTTCTGTGCACCATTGGAATGTGCCTCACAAATCACACTTTGTGATCGTCTGACCTAGATCATTCTGGTATCTGTGTGTGCAGCACAGAAGGCAAGGTAAATACGCAGATAGTGAGACAGAAATTCCAACTGTCCTCATCAAAGCAAGTGCTAAAGTAAAGTGCATATTTGCCCTTTCCTTAGATATGACATTCAGTGACTACAGAAACAGCAGTCCTCAGCAGCTCAAATAAGGGCTACTTTCACGTTGTAGAGATTCACACAGGGTATTCACGAAAATCTATCTCAATTCTTTCATTTTTGCACACCACTTTTTGTGTTGGTAAGCTTGGGTGAAGTAATTTAATAAATAAATAAGTGAGTTTAATTTGAGAGAATTATTTCTTAAGATGGCGTCCTAATATACAGATATACAGAAATATAATTTTGCCTGTTGTTTTGTATGGGTGTGAGACTTGGTCTCTCACACTGAGGGAGGAACATAGGCTGAGGGTGTTCGAGAATAGGGTGCTGAGGAGGATATTTGGGCCTAAGAGGGACGAGGTAACGGGGGAGTGGAAAAGACTACATAACGAGGAACTTAATTATCTGTACTCATCACCAAATATTATTCAGATGATCAAATCAAGAAGAATGAGGTGGGCGGGGCATGTAGCACGTATGAGGAGGGGAGAGGTGCATACAGAATTTTGGTGGGGAGACCTGAGGGAAGGAGAATACTTGGAAGACCCAGGCGTAGATGGAGGATAATATTAGAATGGATCTTCAAGAAGTGGGATGGGGGACATGGACTGGATTGATATGGCTCAGAATATGAAAAGGTGGCGGGCTTTTGTGAGTGCGGTAATGAACCTTCGGGTTCCATAAGACGAGGGGAATTTCTTGACTAGCTGAGGAACTGTTAGTTTCTCAAGAAGGACTCTGCTCCATGGAGTTAGTTAGTTAGTTAGATGGCGTCCTAAACTACAGAGCAGAGGATATTGGTTGTGAAAAGGCTTTCTTCACGTAAAGGCGCCGTAACGGTGCAAGAAAATTACCAACAACCTTTCGCCTTCGTGATGCTTCTGTAAGAAGGTCTGTGAATGTTTTGGAAAGAAAAATTATGTTACTATATTTATATAATCTCCTTTTTCCACATGTTGCATGAATTTATTATTTCTTAATTTATCAATTCTTACATTTCGATTATGTCCAACAACACTCTTGACCAGGGGTTTACAAATTTTCCAAAAATCTTAGGAACCACTTCAAAACTCTATGCGCCAGAAGTGTGACATAAAGTAATTTCCATATCGATGACTCACAAATAATAGACGCCCGCCATACGTGCCCTTCGGTTTATGTAGCACAGAAAAGGCTTCCCTTAAACTGAACCCAAAAGTTTGTCGTGTTTAAAATCCCCGCAATACGAGGTCTTTTACAGCACTGCATAACACCCTGCCTCATAAAGCGGAGATTTGTTAGCCCCACGCGTAACCCGAAAGCTGGAGGACCACCCCCAGTTTGCCATCTCCGACTGTTTATTTAATACACGTCTCAGATACATTCCTCGCAACGACGCAGTTTACGCACCAGAAGCCGTCACTCACCTGCCGTCTTGCTTGATATCAACTTGTACAGTGACACTAGACATTGCAGCGCACAAGCTTTACAGCACACTAGCAATGCCCAGTGCAGTTGACAGCTCCGTTTTTATGTAGCGTCTGTCACTCACACTCAGAAAAGTGTTCACACCAACAGTGGATAAATGTTCCCAATAATTTGAAAAGTTAAATCCACAGACACACAGACACGTATTCCTCTGTTTCACATAACGTCAACTGCACCGCCGATATACAGCCTTTCTTTTAGTGTACGTTTTATGTACAGATAATGAGTTGTCTTTTTGGGGGTTAAGACGTGTTACATTTTCCTTCTATTAACGTAGAGTCGAACTCGTTTATAACGTCATGAAAGTGACTGAATATTTTGTGTCGTTATAAACGAGTGTTGTTATAACCGAGGAGTATAATGTTATGGTTAACAGTGAGGAATTAATTGGTACCACAGAATATCTGACGCTATAGACGAGGTGTCGCATTAACCGATGTCGTTATAACCGGGTTTCACTCTGTGTATATATGCATATATGTATATATATATAAGTTACGAGATTTCATATTCTTATAGCGGTGTTAATGAAGAATAATGTCTTCTGGGATGTTACGCCGTGTCGACTGGTAAATAGCGACGTTCTGATACAGTCAATTTCCTTTGTCTTCAGAATGAAGCACTCCAAATAGAGTAGTGCAAATGGACGTCCCTTGAACTGTTCAGCGATTCTGGTATACGAAACATCTCTGGGCTTACACGGTACCTTATAAGTATAGTGGGGATTGTGCATGCGTTGAAGGATTCACCGTCGTGGCTAAGAACTTACTGTATGATATAGTTATATTAAGGAGTTTTGATACTAGTGGCAATATGTCTTCTTTTGTGGGGAGGGAAAAGAATTTTGTTGAATGAATATCTGGCCTTTGAACCCACAGTAGTTCGGTCACATAGACCGAAATCTTCTGCAACCTGGAGAGGCCACTTTGGGCGAAGGCCTCCGTGATGACAAGGGGGCTGTCTGGGCTTACCCTGTCTTTAAATTATACGCTGTGATTTGCCTTGTACTCGTAAATGAGAAAAATCACGGAAGACCTCAGTCACGTTAGCCGAAACATGCTAGGAACATTTCATTTCGTCGAACTGTCCACCTCGTTACGGTCAGTCGCAAGTGACCTAATGTCAGTCGCTGGCGTCTAAGGCCTCAGGCAAATTTGTTCAGACCTCCGTCCACCACAAGTTCCTACCAAGGTGTCGAAACTGCGGAATTCTGTCACCAACTAACTCTGAGTTTGAAGCTCTCGTTTAGTGATCTGTTGCAGTCGACGTCAGATTATAAATCCTCGTTAATTTGCCTCTTTCCAAAGTACAAAAGACAGCTAGTCGCAATGCGAAGACATTTGAATAGAATCGTCTGCAAGTTCCTGTCGTGGATGCAGGCAGCAGACCTCCAAAAAGGTAAGCGTAGTCCGTCATAAGAACATTGCGCTGCTTGTCAATCAGAACACCGCTTATGACGGACAAGCCACTTCAAAGTCAAGTCAAGTGACAGTTGACGATCAGTCAGCCACTACCTCTTCGTGTCAAGTCCCGCTTGTAGCTTAACAGCTTATATTTTTGTTAATTTTGAAAAGTACATTATTACACATTTGAAGGGCCTGCACTGACGACAGAGCACGTTGTATTATGTCAAATATCTGAGTCTGTCTTGGCCACTTCTTCTGTGATGGCCATGAATGCCCAGAGGGGGAGTAGAGGTATAACTGTACTCTTTATTTAACCTCGGCGCTATATGGGAGGGTGGGTGATCAACTCCACGCCCCGACTGCTTTACCCCCGGGAAAGGGACACGTTACCCATTTTATAGGAGGCTGGTTGGGCCCCAGGGCCGGTCTGGACGGGTGCGGAAAATCTCGCCCTCCACCGGGATTCGATCCCCGGGACCGCCAAGCCCGTAGCGAGTCGCTATACCGACTGAGCTATCCACGTTCTACATAAAAAGCAAATTATTACCGTGAACCACTTCGATCATTAAAATGAAAACAATATATTTCTTCGAAATTTTGATGCTTCAGCATATTCCAGGTGTCATGCGTGGGAAGAAAATCGACTCGATAGCTTCCCCAGTAACATGCAGATATAGTCTACCCCCCCCCCCCCCAACTTCACACACAACAGAATAAGAAAAGTCTACCCACCACCTAGCGGACGTATGTTCTTTTTTAGTTTTATGATAACAAAACTTCGCCCAGCATCCAGCAACAGCACACAATAATGAATTATTCATCTGCATGCTTACTTCTCTTTATGGACCTTTCTGCTGAGCCCGTGGAGACATGCGGACTGCACTAACTTGAAAAAGGAAGTTTGATATTATTGAAGCACGAAAGTGACGAAAATTTGGGTCCCTAGAGCGTTTATGTACGCAGAACGAGACAAGACTATGAGTGATAAAGAACGAAGCAGAGAGAACAGTGTCATAGCTCAGATGTGTAAGGTCAACAAGAAGAGTGAGGGGTCCTATTATTGGACAATGTAGTATAATAGGCGCATTATAACACTGGCCTTGGCCACGTTAAATGTTAGTCATAAATCGCGATATTTATATATTGTATGGCGACTGTAGGGCCTCCTTATGTCAGCCCATATAGGGACTAGGCTACGACCGAGGAATCGATGTTCGTTTTCCAGCAATGGCAACCGATATTTCTCTTCTCCGGAATGTCGATACTGGTTCTGGGGCCCAGCCGGCCTCTAATCAAACCGATGGTGGTCTTACATCCTATGGGTAAAGCAGTCGAGGTGTCAAAACGAACACCTCCGTCAGGTGCAGAGGAAAAGTATGTGTGGATCTATAGCTCCACTCTCACATACGGCTTAAGTACAGGAACAACTATACCTTTCACGTTTCTTTCCTAGCATCAAAAAAGGTATCGAGGAATAAAAGATTTATAATCTTGAATCCTATTTTCATTTATGCATAAAGCCAGCACGCCTTTGAAGTATCACTTGTACAGACCTTAGTTTTTGAGTTTCGATACGAAACGCACAAGGTATTCACACGTAAAGTATGACGGCAACGTCTGTACAGCTTGAAAAGGAAATGTTAAAGCTTGAAGCTCAGAAGAGAATTACTTTTTCGCCAAAATGAAAGTTACGAATTCCCAGAATTGAATTCAACTTCAAAAGAGCGCCCAATAATGAATTCTGTGCTTTGAATTTGTATGTAAAACGTTATGGATAGTATGGGTAATGCCGCGATTGGACAAAGTAAATGTTACAGATTAATCAAACTAAGAAACCAAAACAGTTGTTGAATATTATTCATATTTAAAACTATAATAACTTTGGAATATTTGGAAGATATGAGAGTAGAGGGGGTGAGAGTAAATTAACAATTTATTGTAAAAGATTAAGATTTCAATACGTGAACTGGATTGATATTGTAGAGCACATTAATTTGTCTGGTGTACGGAAGGATTTTGATTTCAATAAATATTATACAATTGGTAATCGACTTTGCTTTCGCAAAAAAAAAAAAAAAACAATTTTCATTCCATTGCCAATTAAGAAAATATCACTGTCTGATGGAAATTTGGTCTGGTGGTTATTAATTTAACAAATGTATGATTTTGAAACAAGTAGAGGCAAATTTAAATTTGATCTTAACATCTGTCGCCCTTATCGTCAATTATCCCAATAAATTTGCTAAAACCTTTCAGAGCGTAAGCTTCACTTCATGTACTGCCACGTTAAACATTAAAATTTCTACGTTCTGTCCACACAGTGCTTTGTTATGTTTTATGGCTCTCAGAACAAATAGCAATTATTTCACTGTACAACATTAACTGACTGGTTTTTAAACTGAGATGGAGTGTGTTTACTGCGCGGTACGCAGTAGATGTTCAAATAAAACAGCCTGCCTTTTGTACTGAAATGGATGATCACTTACAATTTTCTATGCAATGTTTTGCAGTCACAAAACGATAGACTAAGACTGACCAGTCGGCCGTTATGTGGCAGTCAGCAGTTGTTAGTCCTTATAGATATGACCACAGGGTGGCAACGAAGCCTGATGCTGAGAAGTACGTACGTACCAGCCGGCTCTGCAGTCTCGAAGTCTGCTTAAAGATTTCACTTCAGACGCAGTACTGCTTCTTGAATCAGGCGAACTGCCCAGAACCCTTCAAGCTCAGAACCTGCAAAATCAGTGTTACCGTCGGTTAAACACTCTTCCTCGAGGGATGAGATGTGTAAAGTTGGGAACTGTCAAAACTTACGTCGGTAATTGCAACAGGCCTTTTACTAGTGTAATAATTAGAGCCACAGCGAGGTACGAATAGTAATATAAACTAAATTTATATATGTATTTTGTACATATATACATACATACACACATACATACATATACATACATACTTACTTACATACTACATACATACTTACTTACATACTACAAACATACATATACTGTACATACATACTTACATACTACATACATACATATACATACATACTTACTTACATACTACATGCATACATACACACACACACATACATACATACATATATACATACATATATAAATACATACACATATACATACATACATACACATACATATATACATATATAAATACATACATATATACATACATACACATACATACATACGTACATACTTACTTACATACGTACATACATACATACATACATACATACATACACATACGTACATACATACATACATACATACATACATACACATACGTACATACATACATACATACACACACATACATACATATATACATACGTATATAAATACATACATATATACATACATACATACATATACATACATACATACATACACATACATACATACATACATACATACATACTTACTTACATACGTACATACATACATACATACATACATACATACATACATACATACATACACATACGTACATACATACATACTTACTTACTTACATATGTACATACATACACACACACATACATACATATATACATATATATAAATACATACATATATACATACATACATACACATACATACATACATACATACACATACATACATACATACATACTTACTTACATACGTACATACATACATACATACATACATACATAACACATACGTACATACATACATACTTACTTACTTACATACGAGTATGTACATACATACATACACATATACATACATATATACATACATATATAAATACATACATATATACATACATACATATACATACATACATACATACATACATACATACATACATATACATACATACATACATACATATACATACATATATAAATGCATACATACATACATACATACATATACATACATATATACATACATACATACATACATACATACATACATACATACATACATACACACACACACACAGCATTACAGTAAGTGTACGAAGTCCATATGATAGTGTTGCAGTCTATTATGG
Source organism: Reticulitermes speratus (assembly GCA_021186555.1). Classification (NCBI taxonomy): domain Eukaryota; kingdom Metazoa; phylum Arthropoda; class Insecta; order Blattodea; family Rhinotermitidae; genus Reticulitermes; species Reticulitermes speratus. Next base: position 10,638,340 of record JAJKFL010000427.1, on the reverse strand, counting down.
CTTACTGTTTCGACACACAGTAAAGCTTGACAAAGAGTAGCGTGTACTATTCTTTCTCCTTCTTCTGTGACCCAACAGCCCAACCAGGGCCTAGGCCGCCTCACTCTTGATGTTTCTAGATCACACACAATTAGACACACACACACACACACACACACACGGTAGGACGCCTCTTAACCAGTGATCAGCTCGTCGCACAGGCCGCTACCTACACAACACACAAACACAAGAGACGAACGTCCATGTCCTCAGCGGGATTCGAACCCGCGATCTCAGCAATCAAGCGGATGCAGGCCTACTTCTTAGACTGTGCGGTTACTGACATAGGCACGTATTCTATACTTAAGAAACCTAATTTTTGTCGGATCTAATTTACGTTTTATACTAGCATTGCTCTGTGACGTAATGACAGAGATTGACTTGGACAGCATAATTACGAACTAATTTGTCTGCACTTGAAACTTTAAGTTTAATTAGGCATTAAAAGTCTGATTACGTTTAAGAAAGTCCAATTCCTGTGCCAGCACATCCATTGTAAGCCTGCCTCAAATGGAAGTTGACAGGAAATATTCAAACATTTTAATTCATGGTGTTGTTATGAATTATATACGCTCTAAATTTTGCAGAAGAAGGCACTGAGAAGGAACACAGCACTAGCATTTTATTGGATAAGACACAGAAACCACAAAACTCCAGTAAAAAACAGCAGACCGCAATGGACCAGCAACGCAGCACGCACAAATAAGCTTAACGTTTATCCAGCAAAGCTGTCAGTGATGGCTGCCAACACCGCAAATGCATTTCAAGCCTGTGCTGTAATCAACAAAGAGCTCAGAAGAAAAGACTGCATGCACAAGATGGCGCCTCTGTCTTCCTGGTTAAGGTTTCTCATTTCAGCATTCGAGAAAGAGGGAAGAAAAAATTTCTGCTTTGCAATGTTTCCTTCAAAGTTGTTTAAAACTTCCACAATAAACACAATGGAACTAACTTTGTTACCTACGATGCGTTAACCAGAAACATTTCCATGTAATATTAAAACATAAATATTCATATATTTGCCGGGTCGTAAAACTGTAACATTTCTTGTGGTAATCAGCAGATCTTATTAAACACAGCCAAATGGAAGACAGGATTCTAAAGGTCCAGGACGAGTGCCGTTTTTCATTTGTAGCACAAAAAGTAGTCAGCATAGAGAGTAGGCTACGGGCTGGAAGATTATGTTTTCTATTCCCCGCAGAGGAAATATGTTTACTTTGGTCAAAATACTCAGACGTCTCTGGAGCCCAGCCAACTTCCCATTCAGTGGTAACCAGGGTTTCTTTCCCCGGGGTAAAGCAGCCGGGGTGAGGAGCTAACCCCTCACTTCAATCTAACGATGAGGTTAAGGATGAGTTGATCTATAATTCCACTCCCCATATATGCTTTTTTGTCTTGCATGGGAACAGCTTTACATTTTCATTCGCCTCTAAATAGAAAAGGAAAGGTTTCTAAGATAAATCACATTTCAGATATCTAGGAATTGACGCAAAATATCGGAATGAGGTATTAAAATTGAAGATGGCTTATTGCCACTTTGTTCACATAAAAATACAAGTACTGAAATACATAAATTGTAACTGTCAAAACTTCACGTTGTATTCACCGAGCATCTTGTTAAACAATCAAAAGTTTTAATAGACCAACATGTGCACTATATTCTTGTAAGCAAGTCGATCACCACTACAGATGTTTCAGCCTATAACAGGCCATCTTCAGGGGGTCAACGTTTTTCACACAGACTTTACATCTGTTGTTCAATTTTAAAAAAGTACATCCACATAAAGATAAAATGAATCGTAGTTCCCAATGGATTTAGGTATTGTTTCTTTCAGCTGTAAAATCCTAGGAAATGTGTTTGCATAAAAAGTTAAAGTTACATATTTGCTGTTAAAATTGAGCAACAGATATAAAGTCTGTGTGAAAAACTTTGACCCCCTGAAGATGGCCTGTTATAGGCCGAAAGATATGTAAGGGTGATTGACTTGGTTATAAGAATATAGTGCACATGTTGGTCTATTAAAACTTTTAATTGTTAAACTGTAACTGTGTTCGCTCTTGTAGGGGAGGCGAAAAAAAATTATCACATTAAAATTAGAAAATAGGCAGCGGGTACACTAGAACAGGATGCGGGAGAGAATATATGAACCTAAGGGCGGAGAACTGCATAGAACAATGTGCCCTATCTCGCTCTGACCTCCCGACCACTGAAAATTAAGCCAAAAATTTTCCTCGAAACGTCGCCATCTGTTGCCCATTGCCGCAACGTCATGTTGCAGAAGCAAGCCCTTGCAATGACCACAGAACTTTCTAAATATTGTTACGGACACAGCGTGACTCTATGACATGGGGATCTGTTCGTAGCAGAAACTCTGTGGGACAACACAAGAAAGACATACAGCAGTGCTCTGACTGGAATTCGAACCAATAATAACCAGTATCGAAGTAGTAGGAAACACACTTCAGAGTGCACAGGCACCGTAGTGCGTGCACGTTAGAAAGACGCGCTTCGGTACTCATCGTGTCACGATACACACATCGTACACTTCTGCAGTCCCAGAAATGTTATAGAGGAACGTGTATATAAGTCAGAAATCTTTCATTTAGAATCACTCCCTTACTTCATAACTTAAATCTTTCTAAATGCTGAACTAAATCCATGCATGTATTCTTTCGCCCGAACTAAACAATGAAAAATAATATAAAGATAGGCCACATAGGTGTAGTATATATGTATATATACACATATATATACATATATATTAGGGTGGGTGTTGCAGATGACCTCCTTCAACTCTAAGACATGCTTCATTTTGAAGGAACTTAAACACACGGAATCAATTTTTTATGTTGTATGTACCGTGCATTTTATCAAGAGTAAATTTCCATCCTCAGGGAGTATTATCAAAGAACTTCAAGTATCTATTGAATTCAACCACACAATATTTGTTTTCTGCTGTAAAACCAACTATTGTGTATTTCAATGCAATAAGTACTTGAGGCTCCTTGATAATATCCCCTGAGGATGGCACTTTATTTGCTGGAACATATGTAGGGGTTGTAAATATATTTTATACTTGTTAATAATTTTGTGCATTTGTTGGTTTGACTTAAACCAGAATCAAACATAAATCTTCTACAATCGCAATATCATTAAATTCACACACAATCCCTGTATTAATCTATGCATACTCATCACAAAACAAATTCCTTCACACGGTTGCACACGTCCTGACACACAGCGGTAATTGAACTGTGGTTTAAGTATCAGAGATCATTTACTAGGCGGCGACAGCACTGATATTGAGTCACGCAACTGCCACATTATCAGGCACATTTCGTAATTCTAGAAACACTCAAAAATTATACTCTATCAACGTATAAATGCACTTCAACTGGGGTGAGACACGTCTTTGACAAAGCTTACTTGACTGCTTGGGTTTTAATGGTATCCTGTATTATTAACCATTACGCCGTCGACGACATTGTGTGTCAGAAATCACATGTATCAGGCCATTATCGGTATTCTAGAATAACATTCAAAATGATAATAATTCCACTAAAACATATTGAAATGAAAAAGGGCGTGTTTCAATACCAACTCTGCGGGTGTCAGCTTTCTAAGGAAACCCAAAACATCTAGACAATTTGTTTAACACACTTCCAGGCCGGTATATTGAACAAAAGAAATATAAATTAAATATGAAAGGAAAAGTCGTTGGCAGTCTTTAGTACACTGACGTTCAGTTAGGAAAACCCCGTAAAATCAACATTAACTTGTTCAGGCCACAGAAATATAAGTATGTGATTATAAAGAAAGTTGTTAGGCATCTTTAATTATACATTTTGGGCAGCTATAACATTTACATTATCTATTTACAATTGTTGTAAATTAAGTTTACATCCTATAAATACATTAAAATTAGTTAAATAAATTACATCAAAATATGTATTAAATAATCAATTTAAATGAAAAAAATGAGAATCAAGCTATTAACTAACAAATATATTATTGCCTATCATATAAAAATTAGTAAATGAACAAAGGTATTTTAGCGAAGCAAACTTATATGCACTATGTGGAATAAAATGAAACTAGCCGCCCAGGTAAGATTCGCATAAAGGAGAGAGAGAGAAAGAGAAAAAATGGCTCTCCCAAATCGCATGTCCTTACGTCCGGGTCTCTTGTGGCTAACCCTAAATCTGGCCCTGATTAGTCAGTGTTTATCATGAAATAATATATTTTTTTAATTTTACGTACCCCCTAAGATGTCTTCGCGTACCCCTCAGGGTAAGCATACCCCAGGTTTAATACCACTGTTTTAGGACAAGAATCTTTGAGAAGCTAAGAGTAGACCTCGGGAAGTTACGGTCTGAAAACACGTTACTGGGCACACATACCACACAAGATAAAGTTACGGTCTGAGCACACGTTACTGGGCACACATACCACACAATATAAAGTTACGGTCTGAACACACGTTACTGGGCACACATACCACACAAAATAAAGTTACGGTCTGAGCACACGTTACTGGGGACACATACCACACAATATAAAGTTACGGTATGAGCACACGTTACTGGGCACACATACCACACAAGATAAAGTTACGGTCTGAACACACGTTACTGGGCACACATACCTCACAAGATAAAGTTACGGTCTGAGCACACGTTACTGGGCACACATACCACACAAGTTACGGTATGAGCACACGTTACTGGGCACACATACCACACAAGATAAAGTTACGGTCTGAGCACACGTTACTGGGCATACATACCACACAAGTTACGGTATGAGCACACGTTACTGGGCACACATACCACACAAGATAAAGTTACGGTCTGAGCACACGTTACTGGGGACACACGCCACACAAGTTATGGTATGAGCACACGTTACTGGGCACACATACCACACAAGATAAAGTTACGGTCTGAGCACACGTCACTGGGCACACATACCACACAAGATAAAACCGCCCCATTCTTTACTTTTCTTACAATAATGAAACAATGAATTTACATTGCGTGTGGAAGGGTTTGTCACTCTAGGTGCCACAAGCCACATAATAAGACGGACTGTTTTCGCGCTGGCAGTATAGTTGCACAGCGATTGCTGGCTCACTCTGTATTTATAGACAATTCAAGTCTTCTAGGATATTAAGACGTGTCGACTAGTACCGACGTTTCGAAGGATTATAGTGATTTCATTCTCGAAGTCAAGCAATCCACAAAAGAATTTCTCGTCTTTTTCTCATCTTGGAATTGAGATATTCGGTAACTGTTTACCATAATTTCAAAGACTACAAAAAATTCAAATCTCGCACATATGCAGTCCTTTCAGGAAAACTGAAATTTCATTACCATACACACAAAAGCCCGCCACTCTTCCATATCAGGGACCAGATAAATACAGTCCAGTTCTAATTACTCCATCCTGAAGATGGTTTATGAAAAGGGTCCGCTATGAGCTCTGGCCTCTTCTGGGATATTACGTAACGTAATACCCCAGAAGAGGCCAGAGCTCATCTACATCGCGGCGGAAGCCTGAAATCACGTGACCCACTATGTTTTCATATATGGTAGATAAATCGATTAGTGGTGAAAGCAATGAAACCGCCTCTCACATCAATTGAAGTGTGGTATTAACGGACATACTTGGAATTTCTTGTGTTATACAAAGCGACACGACTGGCGGTTTGACCAGTATAAGCCTACTCGTAGCACGAGGAGATCGCTCATCACTGCAGTAAAAGACTTCTGCTACGGTAATTACGCGACAGGAAACAAATTCTATCACAGTTTTGTCTCTATGCAGTCAGCAAATTAAATCCCCTGTGTTCCTCAGTTAGTTAGTTAGTTAGTTAGTTGATTAATAACTAAGTTAAACTCCGCCCATGCCTAATTTAACATAAATTCAGATAGAGTGGCGTATATTTTTTACCCATAATTAAGCACAATTACAAATCTGTAATCTTCGCAATTGAACATTCCTCCCTTCTTGTAAATTGGAACAAGTACTTGAATGTTCCATTTCTGGTACATTTCTACCTATCTAGCAAATATTAACGAGATGCAAAATACGTAAATACTCTCTGTGGGCAGAAGGTAACATTTTTAATATTAAAGCTGCTGGTAGATAAAGTAACCACTAAGCTCAGGCCGTGCCACGGCTCAGGCGGTTAGTCTCCGGCCTCTCACCGCGGAGGCCCGGGTTCGATTCCGAGTCAGTCCATGTGGGATTTGTGGTGGACAAAGTGGCACTGGGACAGGTTTTCCCCCAAGTACTTCGGTTTTCCTGTCAATTTCATTCCACCGGTGCTCTATTACACGAAAAAACGAAAAAAAAAACTATCTTCTTCATCACAGAGTTGCACAATAAGCGTCAAGGCTGCGGTGCGTCTGCTGCGAGGTCCTGCACCAAAACAAATAACACTAGGCTTTAAAGGGTTAGGATATTTCACTACAGATGACTTCAGTGAGCCTTGTCAGTTACGTCGTAACCACTTTATGTCGCTGCTTCTACGGCTACTTTTCTCGCAGGATCTTGTCTTCACGTCGGAGAAACTAAGTGCATGGATCGAAGTCCTTCTTTATAAGCTAAACCCAATTTCTCACCTGGTCAAGAATATCCCTGCATTTTATAGAATCATCAGGTCCATTAGAGTTAAAAGAGCTGTAACTTGTTCTTGTTTAAGACACATAAACCCATTCCACCCTTCGATATTCTGTTTGCATTCCTTTTAATATTATACTCTCATCTATGCCTAGGTCTCCCAAGCGGTCTGTTCGCATCATGTTTCTGGACACAAATCATCTTAACATTTTTCCTTTCTCCTGTCTCGTCCTTCTTTGTTATGGTTATCTTCAAACAGGTGTCTTCTTCTACCATTATGCAGTCATAGGTTAAAATGTAGTTTCAAATAGCTGTAGAACATGGCAATAGTGGAAGATATGCCTGAGTCTGTATTACTCTCTCCACTTGATGAGAGATCTTTCTGTACACAGCAGCGCCTTTTCTTGTATATTTTCTGCAAATGTTGGTGTAAAATAGCATCCTTTCTGGAAGACTTCATTTAATGCATATATTTTGAAAGCTTTTTTTTATTTAAAACGTGCCGTTGAGAAGTTTCTAAGGAGCTTTATGCTAGTCCTAAGAGCAGCTGGTGTCTTGTACAGGGTGTCCAATTGAAAATTAAACACAGACACACGGCACGTTTAACGGCCGCTGCATGACCCACACACTGCATGTCAGAGAGGATAAGATCATTTCCAATATCTACCCAAGTAGGCAGTAAGTTACATTATATATTATATATACTACATATGAGGTACTTTAAGGTCGTTAAGCTTGCCGTGCGTCTGGGTTCTGTTTTAAATTCAGCTCCCTATACAATCTATAGCCGATCTCAGTGGCCGCGCGGTCTAAGGCGTGGGTCTGCGGCCGCTCGCTTACTAGGATTGTGGGGTCGAATCCCACCGAGGGCATGGATGTTTGTGTCTTGTGAGTGTTGTGTGTTGTCAGGTAGAAGTCTCTGCGACGGGCTGGTCACTCGTCCAGAGGAGTCCTCCCGAATGTGGTGTGTCTCAAATGTGTGTGATCGTGAAGCGTCGAACAATGAGGCGGCCTAGGCCCCCAAGGGGCTGTTGAGCCATTGAAAAAAAATACAATCTATAAAATTTCTCATTATCCAAATTTTCTCTTTTCCTATTACTTATTTTATTACCTTATGGCTAAGAAAATAAGTCGTGACATTCTAAGTATTTACGAAAACAGTCGGCGCTTTATAATATTACTTTGCACACTGAGATGTATTTCATACACACCACGTTTCGGCTGCTAGTTTTAATTCCGTCATCAGGTAAATGTAACACTATAACACAACCTGGGTTATGTCCATTAGATCGCGCAGCAGATTAGCGAATATCTCGAACTGATGAACCCACCAGAATAGGTTTTATAGTAGGATATTGCTCTTACCGAATGACGGAAGCTAAAAACTTCCAACGGAATGTGTAGTTCTTTATCAAGGACACCTCAGACAATGGCCAATACCCAATTTAATATCAGCCTTCTCTGATCAAATAAGGCAGTTGATCACATTTCGAGTTCAGTCACATAAAGACGTTCGTGCTGAGGTACATGGCCACATTTCTCACTTTCTTCTGTCGACTTTTCCTTCTTCTTTTCAAACACAGATTTATATATCTATTCCGTCTCCTGCCGAATGTTTACGAGGAATATAAATTTCTTCTTCCTATTTGGAACTGTAATTCAGAACGGATTTTGATAAAACTTTTTCGCATTCTGTCAAGATATTCTGTATAAATCTGTTAGAATATAATTCGCTTTAGTTGGAAATAAATAGAAATCCCACAATAATTTCGAGCAAACTGCTTTTACTACGCCCGTAAAAGGCATATTTTCTTAAGGGTGAACAATATTTTCCATCAGTGCTTTCCTAATTCATATTCCGATCTGGGTAAAATTCAGTAAAAGGAAATCTGCACATAAATCTGTTGGGCATTTGTGAGTTTGTGAAAATCCATTTACGGAAGGCTGTGCTTTCCTTGTAAGCTTTAATAAAGTTACTTTTACGCGTGCGTGTACCATAAAAGTGTAGGATACTTTAGAAGTAAAGAACGCCCTGGTACATTTCGTGTACACCATTTTCAATCTTGATACCAGTGAGACTACATATGTTCCCTGTGAGATATAAATTGAGGCTGAAGAAACAGCTGACCATCGTGCACACAAGAAAAAACAGATGGCAACAATCAGGCAGTAAAAAAGCAGTTAATCATCGAAATATAGTACAACATAGAAAGACTAGACGGCAGCACTCAGCAAAATTAACTCTTGATTTGCCTCTAAAAAAACGACGCAAGAAAGAGACTGTAGAGTACAGCATAAAAATTATGGCACCCCATCATATAAAGGGCACTTGACGAATAGAAGAGATGGAGGCTAAAAATGAAGATAGGGATGTGATATAAATTTACTGTGGGCTCATAGCAAGTACTTTTATAAAACTTTCTACAGAGTAATAGAACAAACTGGTAACGGCCATCGATAACACATTTTGTTAGTAAGATATATTTAGAAGGCTCCGGGTTCGAATTACAGTGTGGACAAAGGCTTCTCGCTACTTCCATCAGTCCTTCTAGGGAAACACAGAGTTTATATCGCGATTAGGCCCTGAACACTTCGTTCTAATCCTCTCAAAATAACCTTCACCAAACTGTCTACAATCGTGCTACATAATCTCAAATAGTGACAGCGTATTCAAATACGTATAAAAGAATAAGAGACACTTCGATAAAGCAGTGCCAAGCGCTCCTCTGTGGTCTGCCGGCGACATAGGACACTAGTCACAACACGAAGCTGCTGATTACGGTCTGACAGATACTCATTAGACTTTACATCGGTTTGTTGCTATGGAAGCATGACGCCGAGACCCAATTATCTGCGACAGAAATTACTGCCTTCAAAATGGAATGGTTATACATTTCAGTGCCCCGTATCACCACTATGTTAAAAGAGGGGAAAAATTGCTCGATTTTGGTGTTGGAATTCTCGGTTGCGTTCTTGGTGATTTTGCTTGTCCCATATATTTATATGTTCCTTAATGTATACTAATGCAATTCCCGTTGAAAATGCAATCAAAAATCTTATCTGAATAAGAATGTAAAATATAGCTACTCTTGTTTTACAAAATCAAGGAAGGTCACGTGAGAAATGTTTGGTCGGAAAACTCAAAGAGAGAGACTACGCGTTCATGGAAGACCTAGATTTTTATTAAAACAATAATAATAATAATAATAACAAAAGTAAACTCCGAGACTTTGAGATGTGTTTCGTAAGACGGTAATATTTTTTACGATGAGGAGTTGTTAGCACCTCGCCCAACCCCCTAGCTGCAGGACCACCCCTTGTCGCCTGTCCGTGACTGCTTATTCAATGTATTTGCAGCTACCCTCCATATCCGGGGGTCGTTCCTCCATCCGCAACCTGAGGACGCGCCATGCTGTGGTGACAGGGACCGACTTATCGTGGTGACAGGGACCGACTTATCGTGGTGACAGGGACCGACTTATCATGGAATAACAACAACAATAAAAGTAATAACGAAAATATACATACAATAAAATACCTAATAATCGAACATTACGATAATTGTAAAATTCACGAGATCTCGCAAATTCCAACATAACTTTCAGGCATTTCAGTTGTTTTTTAAATCACGTGCATTCATGTTTGAGGATGGTCGTATAGACCGCAACATGTAGCATTAACTGCATTGTTGAATAAAATAAATTTGCCTTTGATGACAAATAAAAATTACCATTAAGTTACGTGATTTATCAAAATGTCCCTTTCAAATTTAACAGGATGTAAATGGCATCAAAGATATTCCTTGGATATGGAGAGAATAAAACTTGTTAGAAAGCCAAGATCCATGTCAAGACGGACGTGTTCGTAAAAAATTAAACGGAATACGTTCATGTGGATGGCGGAAAAGTCTGGTCAATCTCAGTGTCACACGCCAGGTTGTTTGATTGTTTGGTATGACGTTAATGGACATATGTAGAAGTGCAACAAGCATTTGCAGACTCAGTGACCTGATAACGTTTTCAGCATTGTGACTGAAACAAAGAGGCTGAATTGTGTACTTCACATGTTTGCAAGTACACTCTTGTGTTGCAGTCGTCATGCAGCGAATATTGTGATAAAAATGCAGGCTTCGTTTGTCTGTTGCCCTAGAGGTAGGATACTACAGGGGGAAAACACCGCATATATTTAGTATTTGCTTTATACTAATTCTCTGATTGGTCACATTTTGGCTTCACGTGGAAAGGCGGAAAAAGCGACGTACAAAGGCTGTTTGTTTACTCGGGGAGTTTTGATTAGACCGAGCCTCAGCAAGTTTCAAAGCGTGAATGTTATATCCTCATTTATACACACAGTGGCCCAAAAGTCAGTTTACTAAAAACATTTTGATCGTACACTAGAACAGAAAATAAAACTGTGGACATGAGGTGAAAAATGCAAGGAAATGCACGATAAAATACACAGAATTTAGATTGATATAAGAGAGGCATACTACAGAATATCCGGTGCTATCAGGCATTAGATTGATAAGAGAGAGGCATACTACAGAATATCCGGTGCTATCAGGCATTAGATTGATAAGACAGAGGCATACTACAGAATATCCGGTGCTATCAGGCATTAGATTGATAAGACAGAGGCATACTACAGAATATCCGGTGCTATCAGGCATTAGATTGATATGAGAGAGGCATAATACAGAATGTTCTGTGCTATCAGGCATTAGATTGATATGATAGAGGCATACTACAGAATATTCTGTGCTATCAGGCATTAGATTGATATGAGAGAGGCATACTACAGAATATTCTGTGCTATCAGACATTAGATTGATATGAGAGAGGCATACTACAGAATATTCTGTGCTATCAGGCACAACCCTGGAAATATAAACTGGAGACTGGACAGGTAACTGCTGTATCTTTAAAATATCGGATCATTATTTTAATGCCAGGTTATCTGTACAACGGTATCACGGCGTTGTGAATTTTGCATTGAAGGACCTCATTTCGAAAATTATTTTGTAAATTTGGTAATTAACAAAGAAATTGGCAACGTATATTTTAGTGTATATTTTCTAACCGGTTAACTAATTTGGGGCCGTTATATATATTATATAATATATATTATACAATATATATACATACATATTTTTTGCCGATCGCTGTGGCCGTGCGGCTTAAGGCGTAGGTCTGTAGTCGTTCGATTTCTGAAATCGCGGATTCGAATCCCGCTGAAGGCATGGCTATTCTTCTCTTGTGTTTGTTGTGTGTTCTGTAAGCAGCGGCGTCTGCGACGAGCTGATCACAGGTTCAGAGGAGTTCCACCGCGAGCGCGCGCGCGTGTGTGTGTTAATTGTGTGTAATCTAGACACTTCAACAATGAAGCGGCCTAAGCCTGAGTTTGGCTGTTGCGCCACAAAAAAAATATATTTGCATTTACAGACCTATACCATTATTGGTATTCTACAATTTGAAACAGAATACCAGTATTCTGAAAATCCGCTACTGTTTTTCGGTCTGTGAATCAGAATAGCTGTGAACAGCTGTCCTGTTTAACAACATTGTCCCAGACATGTGGTGGAGGGTGGCTAAATAAATAGTTAGTTATGTGGGAATTTTGGTCTAGGGGTGTTTTGTAAGCACTGCGAAATAAATGGCTGTTGATTGGCTAATTAAGTGACTGTATGAATGACTGGAACATTGAATGATTAAAGTAATTTAACATTTAATTTTTTGGTATTAGAGTGAATTCGAATATTGATGTCAAAACAACGTCTAGTTTGAATTGGTTAAATCTGAGCCAGCTTACTCAACTCTCTCCTTTCCCCTCTGTCTTACATCCTTCCTTCTGTCTTACATCCTCTCCTCTCTCTTACACCTAGGTTCCTCCGCATCATATTTGAAGTTCTTTTGGCGATGACTGTACTGGATTCTCTCTTCTGCGGTGTGATGCCTTGTAGCTACTGTGGTAGATAGACACCAACGTCTCGGAGGAATATATTGCCTCCATTTTCAGAATGCTTCTTCCATCTCTGTTCCTCACTCAGAATAAAAGACCGAGTGTGACATATATAAAGGACACAAATTAAAGTCACTCTTTCTGAACTTATAATTTGGGTTCTTAGACAGGTTAACTAACTAACCAGCTACAAGAAGCACTGTCCTTATTAAGAAGCTGTTAGTTCCTCAGTCAAATTTTTCATATTTTGTTTTATTTGTATTTTGTTGTATTTTTATTAATACTGAGCTACAAAAATTCAGTCAAAGGCAACACATCCTATTTGCTTAAGACCAATGTTAATTCAATTTTACATTTACGCCCCGGTTTCAATTGTCTCTTTCCTTCTGGTTTCCTTACCAAAACTGTGTAAGTATTTCACTTCGCCCCCTTCCTGCCACATGCCGCGCTCTTCTACACGTGATAGAGGCTCTTGACTAAATTCATCAAGCACTTTCCGCAATAAATTTGCTCTTAATTTCATCATAGCTATTATGCTCTTTTAACCTATTTATTAGCTACCTGTACATGATTCTTTGTGCTGCCTTCTAGCGACAGAATCTGAATATCTAAAACGTTTCAGTGTACATTCCTCTTCCACCCTCTCATATGTTTACATGCTCGCTACATTTTTCTCGTCTTATGCTAAACAATTAACATAAACTAAAAATTAAAATTAAAAACAAGATATTGACGTACTGAAAATGAAGTGGGATGTCCTGCCTCATCCACCGTACAGTCCAGACTTAGCTCCATCTGATTATCATTTGTTTGGACCAATGAAGAGGGTTTTAGGAGGCAAGAGATTCCGGAATAATGGTGAGGTCATTGCAGCTGTGCAAAGTTGGATACACGAGCAACCGAAAACCTTCTTTGAAACTGGAATTAAGAAGCTTCCATAACGTTGGCACAAGTGTATTGCAGTAAACAGGGACTACATTGAAAAGTAGTGTGTAATACTTTTCCATTTCATTGTGAATAAATATTTTAGAAACGAATTCTCGTTTAAATTTGAACGACCTTAGTAAATCATTTCGCAAATTTGTTGTTTCAGGCATGAATTGTTTCTCACCAAATAAAAAGACTTCCCATTCCACATTTTAATGTCTCCCCTCGTAAATCCATTACAATTCATTGCCATTCTCCTCTAAGTCCGCGAATTATGGCTGGTTAACAAATGTAAGTTGTAAAAACACGATTATAGCCATTGACGATTCTGTCTGCCCACTGAATGGGCCTTCGTAAAATTTAACACTGCCAAGTTCTGCTCTACGTTTTAGACGCATTCCAAAGTTCTGTTAAATCAAAAAATTACAGTCACTTTAGACCCTGTTTTGTGAATCTCCTTTTTACATCGCTATAAGTTTATGGCAGACAAAACTTTTAAATACTATGTTTGAGGAAGTAGATCAGGGAGCCGAAATAGCTTAGTCGGTGGTACACAGAGTAGCTACGGTCTGGGCAGTCCGGAGTTCGAATCCAGAGTAGGTGAAAGGGGTTTTTCTTTTCTCCGAAATGTCTAAACCGCCTCTCGGATTCACCGAGCCTCCTATTCAATGGGTACCGAGATCATTTCCTGGGGTAATGCGGCCGGGGAATAAAGTTGACAACTCACCTTAATCTGGTTACGAGGTTAAGAATGAGTGAAGCTGTGACCCTCCTTCCCCTACATGCCTTCATGGCGTGGACAGAAACAATTTTACCTTTACCTTTTCACAACCCTTTTCGTGAGTGCTACAATTTTTGAAATAATTAAACATGACAGAGAGAGAAGGCTCAAGAATTACGATGTTGACGCATTACGTAGCTGTGATACTGTCTTCATTAGAACGCACGGTACATAATGCGAAGAAGGGATTTTATTGCGAGCGACCAGTGTCATTTTACATTAAGTTGATTAAGTCCAGCTATTTGATGCTCCAGTATTGCACTTACTCTCTTTTCATATGGCTGTTTCTCTTGACAATTTTCCGGAACTTCAGTCATTGTTTGTAGGAAGGACTTCAGACTTAATTAGCATAGTCAGTGGTGTACGTTCTCATCTGCAAGCCACGGTTACAGGACAAGAACTGAGCCCACGTACTTTGCATATTTCTGAAACACAGCTTAGTGGGAACCTAATTTTGTGATAATAAATCCACCAAGTTATAAATTTCGTGTCTAAAATATAATCATTATGTTAAGGGAAAGTTTCTCCAAGCAGTACCTGTGTGCAAGTGTCCCCAAGCAGTACCTGTGTACAAGTGTCCCCAAGCAGTACCTGTGTACAAGTGCCGCCAAGCAGTACAAGTGTCCCCAAGCAGTACCTGTGTACAAGTGCCCCCAAGCAGTACAAGTGTCCCCAAGCAGTACCTGTGTACAAGTGTACCCAAGCAGTACCTGTGTACAAGTGCCGCCAAGCAGTACAAGTGTCCCCAAGCAGTACCTGTGTACAAGTGTCCCCAAGCAGTACCTGTGTACAAGTGCCCCCAAGCAGTACAAGTGTCCCCAAGCAGTACCTGTGTACAAGTGTCCCCAAGCAGTACCTGTGTACAAGTGCCGCCAAGCAGTACAAGTGTCCCCAAGCAGTACCTGTGTACAAGTGTCCCCAAGCAGTACCTGTGTACAAGTGCCGCCAAGCAGTACAAGTGTCCCCAAGCAGTACCTGTGTACAAGTGTCCCCAAGCAGTACCTGTGTACAAGTGCCGCCAAGCAGTACAAGTGTCCCCAAGCAGTACCTGTGTATAAGTGTCTCCAAGCAGTACCTGTGTACATCCTTTAACTAGCTTAATTCGCAAGGTTCGGCGAGCCGTTAAGAACTCCATTTAAAAATACCTAAATCACGAGTTCTCAAAATTTTCGCTCGTTTACCACTAAGTGAAGTTTAATAATTTCAATGTGCAACCAATATTCTTTGTATTTAAATAAGAAACTGAAATTTTAAAAATTTGGCCGACAGCTGTGATGATTTACATAATGTCGGAGCTTTATGTACAACACTTATATGTGAATATTAGTGTGCATTTGTTTGCGGTAATCAATTGACAACTTGGCTTATGTTTCATTTACTTCTAGAAAGTTTATTCCTATTTTTATTTTCGATTTTTTTATTAAGGCTGCACAGCAGTAGTAAACACGGTGTGGCGTACCAGAAGTGACAGGCGTACCACAGTTTGACGAACCATTACCTAAAAGAGCATGGCAACACAACACTTTACAGTTACGTTAGCTGCCTGACACACGCATCACCGCCACACGCCAGCTAAAATTGATAGAAAAGTTAACAAAGCGTGAACTTAAAGTGATCGATACTTTTAAAAAATCAGAGTTTTTCAACGTGCGAGAGAAATTAATTTTTAAAAAATTAGTTGAAGTGGGAAACCAAGGTATGTGTACCCGGGTCATGTCCACAGATTGGCACTGCGCGCTGTGTACCAAGCACTGTGTACCAAGCATGTGTACAAGCAAACACTCTGCTCCACACAATCAATATGCTAAAAATGCATAACTCTGTATGCCTATATAAAAAGCTAAAGCAATCCCATTACAGGCCTGGACAGGCCCTTAGTGCTCCAGGAGGTTGAGGCTCCCAGATTTCTAGACAATCGGCACATGAAGGTGGTAAGGTTGTCAGCCCTATGCACCGGCCGCCT
Organism: Reticulitermes speratus; assembly: GCA_021186555.1. Taxonomy (NCBI): domain Eukaryota; kingdom Metazoa; phylum Arthropoda; class Insecta; order Blattodea; family Rhinotermitidae; genus Reticulitermes; species Reticulitermes speratus. The sequence continues at coordinate 10,622,050 of JAJKFL010000427.1, read as the reverse complement.
TTACCCCCCAGGAAATATTCCTGGAACTCATTTCTGTTAGAGGCTGAGTCGACCCCAGGGCCATAGTGCAGCCGAAAGGATTATGTCAAGAAAAATTCAAGTGACACCATCGGGAATTGAACCCGCGACCTTCCGGCTTGTAGCGCAGTGCCTCAATTACGATTCTGGAATGTAATTTTGAGGCAATGTTTAATTCATAAAACGTGAAGCTGTAACTTGTTGTATATCGCCGAGTGTGTGAATACGCAGACTAAACTGGATAAGAACATTTTTAACGCACATATTTATAGTGTGTAAAAATTTTCTAAAATAAACTATGTGTATTAAAAGGAGGATTTATCCATTTTTCTGCATATTTGTAACACAGCGGTATACAACAAGTTAAATTATCAAATTTGAACACGGTGAACTGTAAAAACCCTGTTAATAATTTTCTGAAACAAAGTAGCTGCGTTAAAAGAAGCTTCCAGCTCAGTTCAAAATTTCGGGTTTTACGACTGACGACGCTTGTACTGTAGAGCTGCGTACTGTGGGAAGAACGCAATGTGGGGGGGGGGGGGGTTTGCGGAGCGTCCGCCCTTTCGAATTATGTCTTCTCATCCCTGAATTTCTCAGTAATTTATTGATGATATAATTCAAATTTTTCGCAGTCCTGCGTGACTTAAATCGTTTTAAATGTAGGGAAATATACCCTCTTCCAGGTGCTTACTAATAATTTATATTCTAATTTCGCTCTTAACTTTGTACGTGGAGAACAACTGTGTTTATGTGATTACCGCATCAATTACTACATAAATTTCAAAATTCTTTAAAGGATGAGGCGAAAAATATGGGGGTAAATTATATTAGGCCAACAACTTCCAACTGTAGTTAAAACTGTCAAAAGCAGAGCTGAAATAGAGTTAAAACTGACGTAACGTAACTTCATAAATGATTACTACACTACCACATCTTTATTTATTGCATAATCAGAAAAAAAGAAGACTGTAAATGTGTGAAACTGTAGAGGCAGAATGTGACTGGCGCGCCAATTCCGTCCTCGTTTTATTAAGGATTTTGAATTGTACACAAGACAGGCAATGTACGTATAACGTAACTTTGCGGCGCATTCGCGTTCGCGTAGCTATTGTTTCCGTGGAAAAGCAATAAGTATTACATATTCTGATTGTGTGTCTGTAGCCTTAGTTATACAGGGCATACACAAAAGAATGGTGCGGTTTCAAAAGTGAACAAAACATCTTATTCTCACCTTACACGGGCACAACATACACCGTCAGCGGCGGCAACTGTCCAAGTTTCTCATTTGGTAATTACAATCCTTCAATGTGTGCACCCTGGGTCACACGACACACATCCACACGGTAATCAAACTCATCCCAGACCCGGTGTAGCATGTCCGCTGTAATGGCCTGCAGTGCATGCGTTATCCGATCACGAATTTCATGGATGGACGTGGGCAATGGTGGTACATAAACGCTGTCTTTAACGAACCCCCAAAGAAAGAAATCGCACGGTGTAAGATCTGGCGAACGGGGTGGCCAAGGGAGAAGGTTCTTGTCTCCATTTGCAGCAGCACGTCCGATCCAGCGCTGTGGAAGAACACGATTGAGAAGCACTCGTACATTCCTGTGAAAATGGGGGCGAGCCACGCAGTAAGCATGAGAAGCGAACTGCTGGTAACGCAAGAGAAACTTGGACAGTTGCCGCCCCTGACGGTGTATGTTGTGCCCGTATAATATGAGACATAACTTTTTTATTCACTTTTGAAACCGCACCATTCTTTTGTGTATTCCCTGTACAGCATGCAAAGCGCATGCGCAGTATTATATTGTCATCTGTGGCCTGTCCGGCTGTACCATATTTTTCCATATTATCTCATAAACGGCACGATTTTCGGAACAAAGTTATTGAACATAAAATGAGTGTTTTGATTTCCCTACAACGTTTGTCTGAAACATTTCTCATTCTAATAAGAATTTAGCGAGATTTTATCATAAATGCACATAGGTCTTCTTTACGTAAATTACCCGTTTTTCTTCTCAGGTTTTAATGAAATATGTATTATCTCGATAGATTTTCGAAACATCATCAAATATCAAATCTCATGAATATCCGTCCAGTGGCGGCCGAGTTGTTCCCTGTGGACGGACAGACAGAAAGACAGACATGACGAAGCTAATAGTCGCTTTTCGCAATTTTGCAAACGAGTCTAAAAAAGCAGTAAGGCGCATGCGTAGAGAGACGGTCATTTGCATAATGCACACCATAATACACAAACATAGATGTGAAGAGAATATATATAGGGCGATAATAAGTATGTTGGGAATTGAATTTGTTTATTTGAAGAAGGAGAGAGTTGTTTACACAATTGCTGTTAAAAGAGCAAAATTTATGACCATCAGAGTGCAACACCGTTCTGTTTTGTCGTGTAAAACAGGTTTATCTCTCAGTTCAGATTCATTAAAATATATTATGCATGGATTATGCTTTATTCTTCTGCCCATTTTTCGGTACTTTGTCCTCTAACTTGAACTTCTTTCTACTGTTTTCTTTCATTCTATTGCTACTTGTCTCTTTTCCTTCCTCGGACTGTACTTTCCTTCCTACTTTCTTTCGAAGTGTCCTGATTTCATTCTGAATTTCCGCCATACTTTAAAAGGTCCCTCAATTTTATTTGTTACTAAAATGTTATTTTCTTTTATTTCTTCTTTCCTTCATTCTCCCATTCTCTCTTTCTCTCCTCTTAAATTTTTCTAAGAGTCTGGGTTACAATCTAGAGGTTCCAGCTACTAACGTCTTCGTGACACCTTAACTACAATTTTAACTTCGCTTCAGCCAGTCTATACCAGCTATATTACTGTCTTCATATTCAGCGCTTAGGTCACTTCCTCCAAAAAGTTGGTAACCACCTACCTAGCTACAACGTGTCACAGCCCACAAGGCCATTACGCAATTACTACTATGGTTGCCCAGTTGGAATTCATTCAGTGTGATTAAGATAAAAGGCTTTAAGACAAGGGATGAAGTCCAGCTGGAGTCCCGTAGTACCTCCAGGTGTGCCGCTGAGCAAGACAGCTGTCACACAAGTTTACTGGGCAGGAAGACCACATCCGCCTGAAATTTAAAGTCCTGTTTTCCATCAATTTCAACTTATCTTATTTCATAGGAGAGTTTCGAACAGCTGAAATCCAGCTTCTAAGCAGCCCTAACAAGTTATGAAAATATTTCTCGACACACTGCGTAGGTTATGGTGTGAAATAACGGAAATTTCTCTTCGAATATTAACTTTCAGTTCTTTCAAAAATATGGATTATGCACAAAAACTCTATTTTTCAGTGTCTTCCCCACCCCACCCCCAAATAATAATCGAAAGGATTCAAATGGACAAAGCTATATTATTGCGCGCACTCGCTACACACCAGACTCCGATTGAAGGTCACCCAAAGGAACTTCACGCAATGCAAGGGGAATTTGGGAACACCAATATCCGTTATTCTGGCTGTTTAATTTTCCATTTAATATTATCCATGCCTCATCCGAGAAAAACACGTCTTTTTGATAAAGAAAAGCTGGGGTTACCAAAGCGTGAAACCACCTCCAATATGGACATCTTCTTCCCTGCTTAGAGGAAAGTCTTTTACGGCATTAATTTTGTACATGTGTTCCTCCAAAAAATTTTTGGGTTGTTGTCCGGCGTCAATTTTTGGTGTATGACCAACGTTTCGGGATCCCGAAAAGTTAGTCATACACCAAAAATTAACGTCGGGCAACAACCCAAAAAATTTTAAGAAATATTACGACCACGGCGGAAGCCTTCAATTACATATTGTACATGTGTTGCTTCAAAAATTTTGTTTCCCTGTGAGCTGAGGATATTGACATCCCATTTGGAACATCCAGCCGTCTCAAATATTTTCTGGGGAGTATTTCTATTCAAGGATAAAAATCGTCCAATTTCTGTTCAGATACAGCATAATTTTGAGGTGTTTTCTCGTCCCGCACTGAACCCATATTTCGAAATTTTGCCACGACTCTGTATACTGCTCTTCTACATGATACTGTTGTGGCGATATATTTCCATTGCGCATATGTATTTCAAATGAACACTCTTTGCTCAACAGGATACACTTTTCACCCGGTCCGTCCACCCGCTGTCAATGACTCTTAACTACGATCCAGCTACATACCTCGTTTTGAACTGAAACAGTCCCGCATTTGAGTATTCAGTCCGGGAAAAAATTCAGAAAGCAGAGCACATATAAATGCACACCACGTGTGTTTCTACGGATTTCGACAGACTGTTATTACGTTTGTCCGACATTTTTGTTGAACACAACTGGAAACACCAATCACAAGGCATGACTGAGCGTGCATTCACATTCGAACGTTGATAAGAGGAAGTCCTTGGGGCTGAGTCCATTACGCAAGCCAGCATAGAATTTTCATACCCTCGGGAACACAATTTGAGCTTATGCGTCTTAGAAATAATAGCAATAACAATAATAATGAAAGAGATTGCCTTTAAGTTTTATAACCGTGTCCAAACATTTCGCCCGGTAACAGCTCCAACTCACAACAACCACCTAGCCCTGTCTGCCTTGACACTTACTGGATACATTTTTCCTGTCGCGCCGTCTGCATACCAGCCTTATGCCCTTCTTGCACAGCCGTAACCTGCCTGTGGCTAACCAGCCAGTGACACTGTTGACATTAGAGTGGGCCTGATTAAATGTACTGCATAACAGTGGTATTTGGTAAAGGGAAAAGATATATTTTACTTTGATTTGTATCCATTATATTATATTTATCGGTTTGGATTCTTTGATCCTTTAATGTCTGTAAATTCGTAACCATTTCTGGTCTTGTGTGGGCATAGCCGCGGGTTTTAATTTATTTACGCGCGGAAAAAAAAACGGCGATTTCTGGGCGGTTGTACAGGCACAGAAAATCATTTTATAGCTGCCAGGTTATCATTTCAGCTTTTCCTTTTGTGATATTTATAACACTGCTTTTAAACATGTTACTGCGTTCTGTTTGTGCTGGTTGAAAGAGCAGTCAAATTAGTTGTCACAAAACATCAGGTCTTTGGCTGGTGTTTGCTTTTGATTGTTTTGTACAAACGTTTTCGCTGTCCTTTCGGTTTATACTGACATAATAATAAATAATTTAAGTGGATAGTTTAAGTTGAAATGATTAAAAACCATTGTACTTTAATAACACGTCTGTGGGCAGATACTGCCAGCCAGCAGATATTATTTTCACACACTTCTATTCTAATGAATAAAATACTGTAAGCCAAGAGATTATTCGTGGGTTTCTTCGGCCCTTTCATTCAAATTAACAAAATAGTATCTTAAATTAAACTACGACTGATTTCATGACTCCTTTCGTTGTTTCCACTTATTTTGATTTCAACATAGAAAGATCAAATTACTAAAATCAAATGCGGCAATCTGGTTCAACAAAGTCTGCAGGTCTGAACAACTCACACCTTCCTATGTTGAAATCAAAATAAGTGGAAACAACGAAAGGAGTCATAAAACCAAAAACATCAAGACCAAATTACCAAAATACGACTGATTTGATACAAATCCTTTCAAATCCTACATACCCTGCCACCAGACATGCCGAGAGTGTCATTAAATAAACTACAACTACAAACACAAGTACCACCCATTCTCACTAACAGAATATGTAACTCTGTTAACTCGTGTGTTCATAATATATAAAATTACTACAAAAACCATTTCTTAATACTCTATTCGGATGGTGCTTCATTTAAAGATGGTTCTTCAACTGAATACGTTAGGTAGGGCCAAATCTATTTGTCAACAACTAATAGCAAAGGAAATCTCTTGGCGATATTTGAGGTCATCGTCAAGCTGTTGCTGAAGACTCAAGTTTTCTGGGATATTACAGCGTTTTGGCCAGTAAATATTTACCACCTTTGCGTTTTAGGGCCCCTCCAGCTTAAAGGCAAGGGCACTACGATCTTCGAAACGTCGGTAAATACCTACCAGTCGACATGACGTAACATCCCCGCAGACTTCAATCTTCTGGAGTGGTTTTTAACTATATGCCTACTACCTACCAATTGCGTGGAGGGAGTTAATAAAATCAGAATAACCATTCTCTGAACTGAGATTTGAAACCATCACCTTCAAAGTACAAAGCAGAACTGCTTGCACTAGATAACGAAGACAACAATACAGTTCCTGTCAGAAAGAGAAAATATTAGCTAGGATTCCCTACGAGGATACTGATAATAAATACCCCTAAAAGTATACACGAGTATACGTGAGTATGCATATAGTACGCATACTTGAGCAAGTGAAACAAACGGTTGCCATGTTAGCCAGGTTCCCACCTTTACAATCGGTTTTCAGAGAGTTTTTCTCTGAGAGATAAGCGCTGAGGCCGAAGAAAGAGTTTATTGTAATTGAGTGTATTTATGAGGTACAATCTGAGATTGAAGAAATAGTTGAGCGTTGAGCTTATAACACAACATAGAACAACCAGAGCTCAGTACTTCAATTGATGATACTGAAGCTTGTTTTACTGTAAGAAAGAAGAAAGGATCGATGAAAGATACCACGGATTGACACATAAAAATTATGGTGCCCTTTCATACGTCGGACAAATGTATAATAAAAATCAATAATAATAACAATAATAGCAATTTTATTGACATTCCAGCTCCATTAAACGAGAGATATGTTTGAATGATTGACTGATTAATATCTTCTAAACAAGGACTAGGCTGCAAGGATTGGTTGGTTGGTTAGATAGTTAGTCAGTTATTTATTTATTTATTTATTTATTTAGTTAGTTCCTTTTTTTTCTATTTTGTATGGCTCGATGGCCCTGGGCCTCCTCGTTTCGTCGAGGTTTTACGATCACAAACATTTGAGACACACCACACTCGGTAGGACTCCTCTGGACGAGGGACCAGCTCGTCACAGAGACCTCTACCTGACAACACAACACTCACAAGAGACAGACATCCATGCCCCCGGTGGGATTCGAACCCACGATCCTAGTAAGCGAGCGGCCTAAGACCCACGCCTTAGACCGCACGGCGACTGGGATCGGCAGTTAGTTCCTTACTTAGTTAAATTTGACATTCAGGTAAATTCATTATTGGTGGGTCCCAACATGCCTTCCGATACATCTACAAAAAAATGTGAAATATTTGTAGATAATATGACACATGTCATAAGCACATGCAAAAAACGGAATGCATAAATATTCCAATCTGACGTAATTGTATCAAATTATTTCAAGGTTCGTCGCAATCTGATTAGTTCTGGCTCGCACCGCAATGGAACACTGTCGCATTGACCCATCCTTCAGATCATACTGATGAATAAAATATTTGTTAAATATAGCAAAGCAGGCGAAGTCCCCTTTTGAAGCGGTTTTTTGTTTGTGAGCGAATACAGCATAAAATAATGAAAATGCTCATTGTCATTTTAAAATAAATTAAAAATATTGCTAAATTTACAAATTCAGAACAAACGTTGTAGAGGAAAAAAGCATATACTCTATTTTATGCCAAATACGCGCTTACCATAATTCTTACGGTTTACGAGACAGTTAGACAAAAATAATCTTATGCCTGCTAGAGTCAATAACAAGAGCGAAAGTGCTCCATCTCCAACGTTATGCTTATGTTTTGCTGCTTGGTAAATATTTATTTCCTTGTTGTTGTTGTTGTTGTTGTTGTTGTTGCTGTTCTTGATTTCTTGCTCGTGATGTTTTCTTGTTTAGTTGTTCTAATTGTTTTGTTGTTTTTGTTGTTTTCGTTGTTTTTTTGTGTTTTTGGTCTGTTTAAGTTGTTTTTGTTGTTTAGTTGCTTTTGTTTCTGTGATTCTTGTTGTTTAGTTGCTTTTGTTTTTATCGTTCTTGTTGTTCTTTTCGTTTTTCTTTTTGTTGTGTTCCGCATCCCAATTCAGTCCCTTCCAGGCGATATTGATATATCTCTCGAGTCATTTCATCCTCTCCACTGAAGCATTGGGGATATTTTCACACACACACACAAAATCTACTTTCCGAAATACGAGTATTTTGGTATATGAAAGACAATGGGCCTTCCGCTGCGCCGTGTTGAACTCTTCGTTCCAACCCCCGCACATAAATCACAGAAGCTTGTAGAGACATTTCAACGCGGTCACGATGTATGGCCTCGATATTGCCATCTGAAGAGACAGCTAGCACATCCAATATGTCTGTACCCCAACAAAGTAGTAGCAAGCCTTGGTACTGCACATTCCTTGAGCTCGGCTGTGCAAAATGTGATGAACCTTCCACTAAGCTAAGCAGCCACAGCAACCATAACCACTACGAGTCTAGGTTACGACTTGAACAACCGAGAAATCCTCTTTCGTTTCTCAGCAGGAAGAAGGGGCTTTCTCCTCTACAAAAGCGTCCAGGCCGATTCTCTAGCCCAGTGGTATTCAAATTTTTTAGTTCGCGTAACCCCACATATAATTTCTCTTCAACTTTGTACCCCCAAAGTTGTTGGTGCATAATTCAAGTTATACATAGTCTAAAATCTACATCTAAAATAAATTAAATAAATTGCATCCAAAATAATGTATTAAATAATACGTTTTAAATAAAAAAAGGAGAATCAAGCTATTAATAACAAATATATTATTCCATATCATATAAAATTTAATAAAGGAACAAAGGTATTTTAGCAAAGTAAAATTATATGCACTATGTGGAATAAAATGAAACTAGCCTCCCAGATAAGAATGCATAAAGAAGATAGAGATAGATGAGAGAGAGAGAGAGAGAGAGAGAGAAATGGTGCTCCCAAATCGCATGTCCTTACGTCCGGGTCTCCTGTGGCTAACCCTAAATCTGGGCCTGATGATTCAGTGTTTATCATGAAACAATACATTTATTTTTTTAATTTTACGTACCCCCTAAGATGTCTTCGCATACCCCCGGGGGTACGCATACCCCAGGTTGAATACCACTGCTCTAGCCTATCCAGCATTCTGAAAATAGGTACGGGGAGTTAAATTGGCCGAAGCATGAACCTGATAATTTTCTTGTATAGAGTACTTCTAACACGTTATTGAAGGAAAGATAGAAGATAGGAAGGATAGAACTGATGGGAAGACGAGGAAGGAGACGTAAGCAACTACTATAGACCTTAAGGAAAAGAGAGGATATTGGAAATTGAAAGACGAAGCATTAGATCGCATCTCCCTGGAGAACTCGATTTTGAAAAGGCTAAGGACCTGTCGTAAGACAAACAAAAGAATGATGATAACGCGTGTGTTAAGAATGTCTGGAGCTGTTATCTCACCTTCCTTATATGGTTTTATGTTGTTTGTTTACGTCAGCAAGGGACAACTTTACCTTTACCTTTACAAGCATTCCTACCGCTAGCATATTACCAACCTCATTAAACCACTACAACAGATATCACTGCAAATATTTGAGGTCAGTAAAAGGCAAGATCGATCCAGTGGCCGTGCGGTCTAAGGCGTGGGTCTTCGGCCGCTCGCTTGCTAGGATCGTGGGTTCGAATCCCACCGGGGGCATGGATGTTTGTGGCTTGTGAGTGTTGTGTGTTGTCAGGTAGAGGTCTCTGCGACGAGCCGATCCCTCGTCCAGTGGAGTCCTATCGACTGTGGTGTGTCTATCAGTGTGATCAAAAGAACTTACCAACCTCGACACTGAAACGGGAAAACCGGAGTAGGTAGAAGAGGACGACATTAAAAAAAAAGAAGGGGCAAGGTCCGATCCAAGTGGCCGCGCAGTCTAAGGCGTGGGTCTGCGGCAGCTCGCTTACTAGGATTGTGGGTTCGAATCCAGCCGAAGTCATGGATGTCTGTCTCTTGTGAGTGTTGTGTGTTGTCAGGTAGAGGTCTCTGCGACGAGCTGATCACTCGTCCAGAGGAGTCCTACCTAGTGTGGTGGTGTGTCTGAGTGTGATCGTGAAGTCTGGTAATGAGGAGGCATAGGCCCCAAGGGGCTGTCGAGCCATTGGAAAAAAAAGTCAAGGTATGTAGGGAAATTAAGGTACAGTGATCGGTAAATGTTTTTTTACAATTGTTTGCCATGGTACCTTGCGGAAGCTAGCTCTCTTACCGACCTATCGGAGAAACATGATTATTCCATCCGAAAGGTCTGAGAGAGTGAGGGAAAAATTCAGTTGATTTGTATTGTATAATAAAGGGATGGTGAGGCAGACCGACTTCAGAGGGGAGAAATGAGGTCCGGAGACCTAGGTGACCACTTGTCTGTAACAATCCGACTACATTAGCACTTGGGCCCTGAAGATGAAAGGGTGTTCTCCCAAAACGTTGCTAACAGCCCACTTTGACACGGCGCAAACACACAAAAGGAATCTCAACTGCAATACTGAGTGACCGCAAAACTTAAACGGGCAATTTTTATTACCTTTGTTTCAGTTCCTTTCAATTAAGAAGTACTCTCTTATGAAAAGCAAAAACCGTACTCAGCCGTAAAAGTTTTTGTCAGGTACACTTCAGGGTGGTGGAAAGAGACCACGTGACAGACCTTGGCGTATATGGTGGATAATATTAAAATATATATTCAATAAATAGGACGTGGGGCCTTATTCTGTATTGACCTAGCTCAGGATAGGGGCAAGTATCGGGCTGTTGTGAACACGGTAATGAACCTTCACTGTCGATAAACTGCGTGAAACTTCTTGAATATCTTTTCTAGAAGGACTCTCTTCTATGGAGTTAGTCATTCAGTTAGTTAGTTTGCTTGTTTGTTTGTTATACTTCAGGATAGAAGTAAGCTATTTTGTCGTAATCTGTGTTGCTGTACCGACGTTTGACTGGAAGATGCTGAATCTTAAATTGCGATTTTTATCTTTATGAAAAACGTTTAATGATTTCAACTGATACAACTTCTGGCCACAGCGAGCCACTGTCCTCTGCACACTGCCGGCCTTCCGCCCCATTAATAGTGACTCATTGAAGTCTATTATTTTTATATGAATGAGTGGACTTTTAATAATTTCAAACATTTAACACGTGAAAGCTTTTAAAAACAAATTCGCCACCTCAGTAATTCATTTATAGTTACTGCATTGTGTTACGATGTACAGACAGCACGACAAGCAGGTGAATTTATTCGGTTTTTGTTGGTGCTCTTTACTTCCGCAATACTTTCTGAAGGGAATTATACCCAGCTGGATCAAAGGATTTAAGTCAAAAAGGCCATCAATTTTCTTCTTCTATCGTGTACAAAATATTTTCAATATCTCAGACTTGTAGCAGTGAGTTACTTTCAAAAGGATTAAAAAATTTCCCTCGAGTATTACTCTTTTATTCAATTTGCACTAATCGAGGATATTCAAAGTTTTATCTCCCGGTGTCAATCCTTTTTTTTATTTCCTTTTAAATGTGGAAGACGGAAGCGAAATCATGTTTCGGAATCTACTTCGTATATCTGAGTAGAGAAAATTGAATAAATCGGGGGAATGAAGAATGAAACTTCTATTAATAGCATCCAGAAAATCTTTTGGCAGAGCTCAAGCTTCTGTAAGAGTCGCAATAGCGAGTGGGCTAGAGGCTTGAAGATCCGGTGCTCCAATCCCGGGAGAGGCAAGGGTTTTTGTTTATTCCAAAAGGTCCAGAGAGTCTCTGGAGCCCACCTAGCCTCCTACTCTATTAATACCAGTTTCCGTCCTGCAGCTAGAGTGGTCAGGGAGTGATGTTACCATTCATTTCCATTTAGGGCCGACGTTAAAAATGAGTGCAGCTCTACGCTACATCAATTCCCCAGTACAAATTAAACCTTTACCTTTTCTTACTTCGTACTCTGTACCCAGCCGAATTAAGCCCCTCACTTAATGACTGACGTGACAACGTGCTGCTCGGTCAGGGATCTCACACTTTAGGGGGCCGTGATAGATGAGTGTGGAGCAATGATAGAATAGTGATTAGCGGGGGAAAATCTAAGAGACTTGAAAAATGATTTCTCCAGTGCAATTTCACCCACCACTATTACACATGGAGTCGTTGTAGACTGAAATCTGTTCTCGGCGTTGAGAAGCCAAGTTCATGCGTCTCACATACAAAATATCTAAACATATAATGTAAAATGAAGCACATCTTTCTGTCTTTTTAGTGTTTTGTATTCCTCACTACTGCCTTCTGGGATATTTCCGTGAATAACCTACTGTTTTAGCCTGGTCCTCTGTCTAATGTGATCCCTTTCAGGGTAATGGCTTTGAAGAATTTACAATGACAATATGGCAGCCTGAAAATATTTTTTGTTTGGTTTTATGCCCATTTTAAATGAACACTTGGATATAGGTGTTAGAATCATGGTAAGAAAATAGGTCATTAAACATGCCTACACATATGTATGACATAAGAAAACATGTGAAATCCTTGAGTTAATGCCTGATAAATTTAACACATGCGAAGTATTTACATAAGTCACAAATTCTTCATAGTATTATAATAATGCAGAAAAATATTATTAATAAATTCATAGGCAAGGCTATTAATATTTGTAATAGAAACGTATTATTTAAGAATTCTCTTACGAAGTACTCGTTTCAACTTTCAAAAATAATTTCGGCCAATATTTATAAGGCTTTCTATGGTAGGATAATCAGATTAGCGTTTTATGCTGTGGGACTACTGACGAGACCAAGTGGAAATTTGACAGCCGGCCGTCTGTGTGAATGCGGGGATTTGAAAGGCGAAACGTGACGGTGAGCTCACAGCATTGATAACAGGGGTTTTTGTTTTGATATCTGATGCCTCAGTATTTCTTCCATAAGTTCCCTTCATCTACATACTAAACTTAAAATTCCGAAATATAATGAAATGGTTTTAACATATTTCTCTTTTAATAAAATCCTTTTAAATAGATAGCTTAGCTTTACAGACTTGACGAAAATTCATCGTTTGTTCGCAAATATCTTTCTAAGAGTAACAGGCACTGATCCGATATATACGGCTTTGTTTTCCTCATAATGTAAAACCACAAATCCAAAGCCAGATAATGTGTTTAGTGTATAATTAATTTGAAAGAATATACAAGGGCATGATGGTGACTAATTTAAAATACTATCCCAGAATTTGCCAAAAGAAAGGAATTTGGATGGGGATGAAAAACTTCCGTTGGGCTGATTGGTTTTAGGGCTAAAATTTGAAACCACTCCTCCCGACAAAACAGCTCCTACTCTCTCGCGATTTTCGATGTGAGAGATTTTAAAAGCTACCTCGCCTTTACACCGAGATTTTTGGTTCAAAGGGCAGTCAATTTCAATTTAATTCTATTATATTAGAGACGGGCCGATCCCAGTGGCCGCGCGGTCTAAGGCGTGGGTCTACGGCCGTTCGCTTGCTGGGATTGTGGGTTCGAATCTCGCCGAAGTCATGGATGTCTGTCTCTTGTGAGTGTTGTGTGTTGTCAGGTAGAGGTCTCTGCGACGGGCTGGTCACTCGTCCAGAGGAGTCCTATTGAGTGTGGTGTGTCTGAGTGTGTTATCGTGAAGCCTCGGTAATGAGGAGACCTAGGCCCACTAGGGGCTGTAAAGCCATTGGAAAAAAAATATTTTAGAGACGTCTTCTTCGAATTTCCACCTACAAATATATTACACTTAGGAGCATTTTGTGGTTTTATAATTCTAGTCAGGCAGACTTCCGTGATAATGCCTTACATCAGGTCACGATCACTTCCTCTCACACTCCTTCAAAATCATTTTTCACCATTTGGCACCCAATGGATGCTACAGTCTGTTATCGACGGCGTTTTTGATAACCTACAAACACAAAACCTAGACAGGACTCAAATCCCCGGTGTCTTTGAACACATAAGGGAGTAAAGGATTTATGCATTTTAGCAAACTACTCGCATCCACTATAATGGTGGAATATGCATTGCTTATTTAACATAAACGAGGAACAATTACCGAAACAAATAAACAGAGGATGCTGACAGGTGTCACAGTAACAGTGCTAGTGAAATTGTATGCTGACAGGTGTCACAGTAACAGTGTTAGTGAAATTGTATGCTGACAGGTGTCACAGTAACAGTGCTAGTGAAATTGTATGCTGACAGGTGTCACAGTAACAGTGTTAGTGAAATTGTATGCTGACAGGTGTCACAGTAACAGTGCTAGTGAAATTGTATGCTGACAGGTGTCACAGTAACAGTGTTAGCGAAATTGTATGCTGACAGGTGTCACAGTAACAGTGTTAGTAAAATTGTATGCTGACAGGTGTCACAGTAACAGTGTTAGTGAAATTGTATGCTGACAGGTGTCACAGTAACAGTGTTAGTGAAATTGTATGCTGACAGGTGTCACAGTAACAGTGCTAGTGAAATTGTATGCTGACAGGTGTCACAGTAACAGTGCTAGTGAAATTGTATGCTGACAGGTGTCACAGTAACAGTGCTAGTGAAATTGTATGCTGACAGGTGTCACAGTAACAGTGCTAGTGAAATTGTATGCTGACAGGTGTCACAGTAACAGTGCTAGTGAAATTGTATGCTGACAGGTGTCACAGTAACAGTGCTAGTGAAATTGTATGCTGACAGGTGTCACAGTAACAGTGCTAGTGAAATTGTATGCTGACAGGTGTCACAGTAACAGTGCTAGTGAAATTGTATGCTGACAGGTGTCACAGTAACAGTGCTAGTGAAATTGTATGCTGACAGGTGTCACAGTAACAGTGCTAGTGAAATTGTATGCTGACAGGTGTCACAGTAACAGTGCTAGTGAAATTGTATGCTGACAGGTGTCACAGTAACAGTGCTAGTGAAATTGTACTATTCTTTTGGACTTCGTCTATCGTATTGATTTTTAAAGAAGTAGGCTATGCCTTTTCGGAAGCCGGCATTGCTGCCATCCTCAGGAGCAAACCTATCTGGTGTAGATCTGCGCTCTTCTGGGATATTACGCGGCGTCGTATGGTTATTGTTTACCCACGTTTATGGACAACATATCGGTCTCGTGAAGATGAAACCTATACGTTGTCCCGAAACGTCGGTAAATAATTACCTTACGACGCCCCATATAATCCCAGAAGAGAACAGATCTCACCAACATCGCGGCGGAAGCCTGATATCAAGGCTACTCTCAGTCACGGAGACTGAAATTAGCTCTTTCTAAGGAGCGCACCAGATTACGTGCTTCTTCACATTTCACCTGAAGAAGGAAGCAGAGCCCGGCTTCCGAAACGCCGTACTCCGTTAAAAATCAAGGGAATTGAGAAAGTTCAAAAGAAGCAAATTGTTTCAATAAGTCGCGTACCGTCCTCAGCGCCCTCTGTACGACAGGTAACGGTGTCGTTTAATGAGCAGACGCTGCAACGAGTGCTTCCCCGTCAGCAATAACTCCGCGTTCGAATCTCACGGCTGCTCGATGCAAATTCCACCTATCTTCACCCTAAAACTTCAACCAGAAGCATGATCTCCAAGCTCATTAAATATGGCAGGTGCGGTGGATGAAGTTTGTACTGGCAGAGCTCAGCTCAAATCGTCTTAAGAGCTACGAGCTCCGGCGAAGGAGAAAGCAATTATTGAACGGATGAAAATTAATTAATCCATAGGAAATTAATGATGGGCTTAATAAAGTTGCTGCTGTACGCAACATAACACCTATACCGTGATATTTCTTTACGGTATTGTTACGAGAGCTGTACCTTCTTCTAGCAGGCGCGTAAAGCACTGAGTACAATGCAAAGTGTTTGTACACCTGCACTTTAGCGCTTATGTGTAAGACATGTGTCTCTGTCTACCCACGGTAATGATCCTGAAAGTATTACCATTAGTAAATAAATAAATGTAACTGCCCTCAGTATGATATGCGTAGCGTCCGGCGGGCTAAACCATGTGTGGACTCAGTCTTCCGTCATCTCAGTGTCCAGCTTTCCAAAACTGACATTTATGTCACATTAGCCTTCAATTTCTGTGATTCTTCAGGCGAATTCAGAGATACTTCCGCAGTTGACTGGCCGAATAATCTTTATTAGAGGGCACTGCATAATTCTCACTTCTCAAAATTAATTAAGATATGGTTATTCATAGGAAGAGTGGGTCGGGATAGCTCAGTCGGTATAGAGATTCGCTACAGGTTGAATAGTCCGGGGATCGATTCCCGGTGGGAGCGAGCTTTTCTGCCGCCCTCCAGACCGACCCTGGGGCCCACCCAGCCTCCTATACAATGGGTATCGAGTCTCTTTCCAGGGGGGTAAAGCGGCCGTGGAGTAGAATTGACTACCCACCCACATCTAGTTCCAGGGTTAAAGAAAGAGTAGAGCTATACATCTACTCCACCTCTGCGCCTTCATGGAATGTTCTAGGGAGAACTTTACCTTTACCTTTTATTCATAGGAAGAAAAGGCTCTCAGAAGAGACGATGAAAATTATGTAAAGTTTGAGGTCAAATATTTGCAATAAATTTAGGGCAACTTGGACTACAAAACCAGAATTTCAGTGTATAGAAGCGTAACGTTCAAATGACTTGTTTTCGAGGAACGAATAACATAAGTGTCACAACTAAAGAGAAAAAACTGAAGCTTAAGACTTTATGGGCTTGTATCCAGTTTAGAGTAGCTGCACCACTGTGTTAGAGGACATTGGGGCATCTGATTTTGTCAGACATTAATTTCAGGAGAGCTCCATTTTCAGATACACAAAAGGGATTTAAACCGGGATGTTCTGTTACGGCTTTCAGAGAAATACTGATGTCTACTGCAGGCCCAACGGTGAATCTCTCCCACGCAATTAGCCCTTATTACAGACCCTATATTTTGGTACATACAAATGGTGCTATTATAACTCTCAATTTCACCAGTGTAGTAATCCTCTGTGACATAAACTTGAGTCTTTAGTGTTGTCGTTGGTGTAACCGATGTGAGTTAGCCTTTGTTGCAATAAAATGCGTTCTACACAATTAACGCAAGCTCACAAAGCGTATCAAAAGCAGTAAGATTTTGTTCCGCTCTTTAATTGTTATTTTATGTTTGTTGTAGGCGATTTCGCCTCACTGAAAAAAACGCCCTTTAAAATCCCTCATTTAGTCCGTTCGTACGCTTACAACTCAAAAACTGCTAAACAGATGGTTGTGAATTTTATATTATTCATTCCGTGTATTGTCCAGAATCAATTTACAACACTCAGTCTAAAGAAATTCAATTTTTTTACGTCATATATTGTATACATGGATTGCTAGTTCTGTTTTGTGCAGTGTTACATTAATGTCATTCCCTGATGACGATCCCATAAGGGATCGAAACATGTAGGAGTGTTCAACGTGATATTGTAACATAAAATGTCTGGTAACAATGTAGTGCATTTTGTTGGACTGAGTGTTGTGAGTGGATGATCATGAAATTTGTTATCCGAGACGTTTACAAGAAAACTTTTTGAGTCATTTTACCTTTCATTTATTTCGGAAAATTCTAACGATGACTTCCACCTATGACACAGATCTCACTAGACCTCTAAGCCTCATCTACAGTGTAAGGAAACAACAGTTATATGCATTTATAAGGACAAAGAAAAATCCAACACAGGAATATTTTAGTGTACGTGTCTAAAATGTAAAGGGAATTACTAGAACAAGGAAAGTATCTGTTATAGTAAATAGTCTGGCTCAGACGGTTAGTCGCCGGCCTCTACCGCGGAGGCCCGGGTTCGATCCCAGGTCAGTCCATGTGGGATTTGTGGTGGACAAAGTGGCACTGGGACAGGTTTTTCCCGGAGTACTTGGTTTTCCCTTGTCAATTAAATTCCATCGGTGCTCCATTACTTGAAAAAATGAAAAAAAAATGATCATCTTCATCACTGGGTTGAACAATAAGCCTTAAGACTGCGGTGCGTCCGTAGTATCTGCTGCGGGGCCCTTCTCCAAAAACAAGAAAAGAAAACTAGTCACTGGGTTTAACAACCGAAAGCACGCAGTACAAAAATTAACTACAACAGAATCACCGAGCAGTCTAGCGCAGTAGCAAGGCTCTTGTCCAGTATTCCGAAGACGTCGGATTGGAATCTCGGCCCGCTGAAGGGCTGTACTGAATTTCGACGTCACCGCCGCCAGGTAAATACTGGTACAGTGCTTGAATTAGACTGAGAAGTAATCCTTCCAAGTAATTTCAAATTCATCATTTAACAATCATGCAACCATCGATGCAACAATACATATAGCTTGAAATAGCCAGCGTCATTAAATAAACCACAAAAAACAAAAGGAATTATAAAAACTTAAACTTCGTGCTTCGAATTTTTTTCTTTCTTTTGGGGAGGGAGATAGGGGAAGAAATCTAAGATAGGTCACGACCGCTATTTTTACACTTCTTGTGCAACCTTTATCATCATTCCCTCTTTCCACTATAGTTGATTAATCACGGTTAAATAAAATAAAAAAGTATTTCGGAAAATATGATGACATCGGCGGTAATACTGTGACGTCAGACAGCCGGGTCGTGTACGGCAGGAAATGAAGACCGATGTAGCCTTCCACAAACAGAAATAACACGACCACGAAGGCGATGCCAAGCCGGAATCATTCCCAGAGGGCGTTCTAAGTCCTAGCAGAGTGTATCCATTAATTATGCAACATGTCACGTGAGTTTACACATAATATACAGCAACTAACAACCGAACAGATCGTGTGTAGAATTATATCACCATAACACACCCACGCTGTGTAAACTAACACAAGTTATGTTCAGTTTAATCCCATTTCAAGTACATGATTTGCAATGTCATACTTTGCTAGGATGAGCGTCCCTGAAGAGAGGCTATTATAATGGCTGTGTCCATCCGTCTGTACAACAAATCGAGATCAGATTAAAAGATTTTCGGATGTTCTTCGAATTTTTTTCAAGCAATTTAAATACTTACGTAGATCGTACAATTTTAAGAACGACTTTAACATATCTCCTGAGTTTAAGCGCTCACATTTAGAGCAACTTGCTAAACATTCATCAGAGCGACAAAGGTTCCGAACAAACGTTGAAGAGGAAAACAAATCACAAATTTTATGTTTCATTAACTTTTTTGTAATTTTTACGGTTTTCAAAATCATTAAGTAAAAGGAAAGCTATGGTTTTATATGTAAACCATGCGGTATAGAGTAATGTTTCGATATTCGTGATTAAATGTACAAATAAGAGATTCGATGTTCATGATTAATTGTACAAATAAGAGTTTTGATGTTCGTGATTAATTGTACAAATAAGAGTTTTGATGTTCGTGATTAATTGTACAAATAAGAGTTTCGATGTTCGTGATTAATTGTACAAATAAGAGTTTCGATGTTCGTGATTAATTGTACAAATAAGGCCGTCACAAAAATCGGAATCACGAATATCGGAACATGCCTATTTACTCCCAAGAACTTATGAAATATCAGTACTCTAAATACAAAATAACCTCAGAAAGCATAATTAATAGAACATTTTATTATCAAAAAAATAAATAATTGTTCGAAGCATAAAATAAATGAAATAATTTTTAAAAAGTTTCATCATATAACGATGTGTATTAGGTTAGTCTCACAAGAAATTTGAAGGCAGACAGTTGAATGATGAAATAACAAGGCAATATACTTGCGGCTTGACAACACAAAAAGCTACTTGTTTAATGAGCCGGGATTTGGTGAGCACGTAATTAAGACAGAGCTTGACAAAGCTGAGAGCGATGGGCACAATAGCGTGACATTGGGAGAAGCCGAATTGCCAGTCACGTGGTTTCATCCATCCTGATTCCTCGAGACCATTCACGAAAGTTCGAAGCAATGTTATTCAAATGTGTGATTATGAAAGATCGAGATTACATAAACCGACAGTAACAAACTTCAAGATTATAATTATTAAAAAATTTAAAATATTTCTAAACTTATGCCTTCGCTTCTCCCTAAGCAAAAAAAAAATAAATTTTTCGTTTTATTCCGATTTCTTTGTAAAGTGTTTTGTGCTGATTTAGTTCTTTCCTCTACACAACTACAATTCCAACGCATAAAATAAATAAGGTATACAAGGCACATAAATATATATATGTAATTATTTAGGGTAAAAACATAAACCAAGTTTAAGACACCAGTGGAAATCATGTGGGCCCAGTATACCATATTTGATTCAACTTTTTTCTGTAGTGTATCTTGTCAAATATCGCGACGGGCAGACAAAAATGAATTTTCTATTGCGCATTCATTCTGAATTTCGTATAAAAATGTATTAAAATTACTCTTCTAAAACTATATAGAGCTGCAGCGTCTATCGTTGGAATGGCCATTTGTTTCACATTTAAATTCATCAGTATTTATTGTAACTGAATTACAAATCTCCATACCAACCTTGCGTTTTTATACAACTTTGAAATGTAAATGCGAAATGCCGAAATAATTCGTTTTGGAATTACAACACAGCAATTAAATCCTGTATGATCAATTGTTTAGAGCGAATGGACATACAACGCACAATTACACAAAACAGAAAACCTAGAATATCAGAGTTACATGGGTTTACATCATTATGTGAATCACTATGCTGAAACCACGCATTAACCTTTTAAAGCACACTGGTTACTGAACAGACCCTCTGATTTAACGTGTCGAAGGCTTCGTTTGGCCCGCAGAGTTTGTGTGTTTCATATGGTTTTCACCATATGAAACAATTATTTACATTCGAAGACCGATTGGATTTCTAACAGAAACACACGGTGTTCTCTGTAAGGTAGAAACTAAATTTTTATACAGTTTTATTAAACGCTAGTCTCCAAACGTTTTAAGGTGCATAATTCCGTAAAATCATTGTAAGAGTGGATTATTTCGTAAAACCGAATTGAGCTGTCTTAGTTGTAACACCAAATATGCTCCATCAGATAGATGTGGGTCTGTGACTGACTATGCCCCTTACATCTATCAGGATATTCTGTTCACACACAGCAGCATATCCTCCATAATCGCCCACGAAATAAGTAATTTATTTCTTTATTTTAGGCTTCGGCCGTGATGTTGATGAGATCTGCGCTCTTTTGGGATAATACTCGGCGTCGTGTGGTGATTGTTTACCGACGTTTCGGGACAATTTATCGGTCCCATTTTCACGGGTCAAGAGTCCGAGTAGGAACCGTGAAGATGGGCCTGATATGTTGTCCCGAAACGTCGGTAAACAATTACCACACGACGCCGAGTAATATCGCACAAGAGCGCAGATCCCATTTATTTCTGATCAGACAGCTCAACGCAGTCGTTACAAAGGTATATTCAAGATTTACCACTTTGCAATCTCGGAGTGGCTCTCTTCGCTGCGGCCTATCGCGGCTTTCCTAAATCCCTCATCGCAAATTATCGATTGAGTTTACTCAAGAGGAAAAGCTTCTACATTTTATTCTGAACATGCGAGGTTTTAATGTCTTCTGGCACACGCCCTTATCTTAAGTTTTTTTCTAATTTCTTAATCCTTGCAGGCTTATTCTGACTTAGTAGATCAAATTACGTCACATCCACTTTTTTTCTACATAATCTCCAATTCATTATTCATTAATCATCCTACATATTTTATAATGAACATCATAAGACTCTTTTCACCAGCACACTGGACTTAAATTTAAGTAAGAAACTAGTAAAGTGCTACATTTGGAGCAATTCTTTGTATGGTGCTGAAACGTGGACACTTCTGAAAGTAGATCAGAAGTATCTGGAAAGTTTTGAAATGTGGTGTTGGAGAAGAATGGAGAAGATCAGTTGGACCGACCGTGTGAGAAATGAAGAAGTATTACATAGAGTGAAGGAGGAGAGGAATATCTTACATACGATAAAAAGAAGAAAGGCTAACTGGATTGGTCACATCTTGCGTAGAAACTGTCTTCTAAAACACGTGATTGAAGGAAAGATAGAGGGAAGGATAGAAATGACGGGAAGACGAGGAAGAAGGCGTAAGCAGCTACTGGATGACCTTAAAGGGAAATAGAAGATACTGGACATTTAAGGAGGAAGCGCTAGTTCGCACTCTGTGGAGAACTCGCTTTGGAGGAGGCTACGGAAATGTCGTAAGACAGACTACAGAATGAATGAATGAATGAATGAATGAAAGAATGAAGATCGCGCTGTATTGTAAACGATTAAGTGATAAAAGCCACCATCAAATGCAAGTATATTGATTATGTAGCAACCTACTGTTACACAATAAACATAGTTGTGTTTTATGGCGTTTCTATTGGATAGTACTTATCTTAACATTTGATATTACGCAGTCCAAGCTACCGACAGCGTCTTTAAATAGCCCACAAACACATCTGCACGTTTGGATAGTAGCCAAAATTCAATTTCCCAACATCTCCTCCCAAAAATTATTCACTATCGTCTTTCCATTAGACGGTACATGAATATAAACAATACAGCTAAAAAAAAAGCAGGTTTTATAAACCCGCTGCTTCCCCTATCTCTTACACACTCGACTAAACAATCAAAGCGCGACCGTAATGATGTCACTGGAAAGAGGAATGAAAAAAAAAACTCTTCACACGGAAAGTCAGGCATAGAACAACGTTAAAGTGACAAATTCAAGAACAGAAATTCTTTGTTAATTTCAAGTTCAGGAAAAAGTGAGCAGAGAAATGTAGTAAGTCCGGCTATTCGGAACATGAAAAGCGAACTGAAATTAAGGCAGGTTTCAAAGTTGTATTAAACTGTTTAGTGACATGTCACCTGCTGTTTCTGGACTTTTGACTCCGAACTTCGATGTTATCAAGGTTCCCAGGAATCTTGAGAATTACACAAATTTTCAGGGAGTAATGTCCCTACAATTCTAGCAGCTGAGGAAAATACATCGTTATGTTAAGTGACCTGTGGGTCCGATATACTAACTAACTGAGAACAGAGAGAAGCAAGGGCTTACAGTAGAACTGTGCACTGTCTTATTGCAAGGGCTTACAGTAGAACTGTGCACTGTCTTATTGCAAGGGCTTACAGTAGAACTGTGCACTGTCTTATTGCAAGGGCTTACAGTAGAACTGTGCACTGTCTTATTGCAAGGGCTTACAGTAGAGCTGTGCACTGTCTTATTGCAAGGGCTTACAGTAGAGCTGTGCACTGTCTTATTGCAAGGGCTTACAGTAGAGCTGTGCACTGTCTTATTGCAAGGGCTTACAGTAGAGCTGTGCACTGTCTTATTGCAAGGGCTTACAGTAGAGCTGTGCACTGTCTTATTGCAAGGGCTACAGTAGAGCTGTGCACTGTCTTATTCAAGGGCTTAAGTAGAGCTGTGCACTGTCTTATTTCAAGGGCTTATAGTAGAGCTGTGCACTGTCTTATTGCAAGGGCTTACATGTAGAGCTGTGCACTGTCTTATTGCAAGGGCTTACAGTAGAGCTGTGCACTGTCTTATTGCAAGGGCTTACAGTAGAGCTGTGCACTGTCTTATTGCAAGGGCTTACAGTAGAGCTCTGCACTGTCTTATTGCAAGGGCTTACAGTAGAGCTCTGCACTGTCTTATTGCAAGGGCTTACAGTAGAGCTCTGCACTGTCTTATTGCAAGGGCTTACAGTAGAGCTGTGCACTGTCTTATTGCAAGGGCTTACAGTAGAGCTGTGCACTGTCTTATTGCAAGGGCTTACAGTAGAGCTTGCATGTCTTATTGCAAGGGCTTACAGTAGAGCTCTGCACTGTCTTATTGCAAGGGCTTACAGTAGAGCTCTGCACTGTCTTATTGCAAGGGCTTACAGTAGAGCTCTGCACTGTCTTATTGCAAGGGCTTACAGTAGAGCTGTGCATTGTCTTATTGCAAGGGCTTACAGTAGAGCTGTGCATCTGTCTTATTGCAAGGGCTTGCAGTAGAGCTGTGCACTGTCTTATTGCAAGGGCTTAGCAGTAGAGCTGTGCACTGTCTTATTGCAAGGGCTTACAGTAGAGCTGTGCACTGTCTTATTGCAAGGGCTTACAGTAGAGCTGTGCACTGTCTTATTGCAAGGGCTTACAGTAGAGCTGTGCACTGTCTTATTGTAAGGGCTTACAGTAGAGCTGTGCATGTCTTATTGTCAAGGGCTTACAGTAGAGCTGTGCATGTCTTATTGCAAGGGCTTGCAGTAGAGCTGTGCACTGTCTTATTGCAAGGGCTTACAGTAGAGCTGTGCACTGTCTTATTGCAAGGGCTTACAGTAGAGCTGTGCACTGTCTTATTGCAAGGGCTTAGCAGTAGAGCTGTGCACTGTCTTATTGCAAGGGCTTACAGTAGAGCTGTGCATGTCTTATTGCAAGGGCTTACAGTAGAGCTGTGCCATGTCTTATTGCAAGGGCTTGCAGTAGAGCTGTGCACTGTCTTATTGCAAGGGCTTGCAGTAGAGCTGTGCATTGTCTTATTGCAAGGGCTTACAGTAGAGCTGTGCATTGTCTTATTGCAAGGGCTTACAGTAGAGCTGTGCATTGTCTTATTGCAAGGGCTTACAGTAGAGCTGTGCACTGTCTTATTGCAAGGGCTTGCAGTAGAGCTGTGCACTGTCTTATTGCAAGGGCTTACAGTAGAGCTGTGCACTGTCTTATTGCAAGGGCTTACAGTAGAGCTGTGCATGTCTTATTGCAAGGGCTTACAGTAGAGCTGTGCATTGTCTTATTGCAAGGGCTTACAGTAGAGCTGTGCACTGTCTTATTGCAAGGGCTTACAGTAGAGCTGTGCACTGTCTTATTGCAAGGGCTTCAGTAGAGCTGTGCATTGTCTTATTGCAAGGGCTTGCAGTAGAGCTGTGCATGTCTTATTGCAAGGGCTACAGTAGAGCTGTGCATGTCTTATTGCAAGGGCTTCAGTAGAGCTGTGCATGTCTTATTGCAAGGGCTTGCAGTAGAGCTGTGCACTGTCTTATTGCAAGGGCTTACAGTAGAGCTGTGCATTGTCTTATTGCAAGGGCTTGCAGTAGAGCTGTGCACTGTCTTATTGCAAGGGCTTGCAGTAGAGCTGTGCACTGTCTTATTGCAAGGGCTTGCAGTAGAGCTGTGCACTGTCTTCTGCAATGTCACTCACATCGACAACTGTGGGGATGCAGTAGGGAAGATAAGGATGCAGTTGGGAAGATACTGATGAAGTAGAGAACATAGGGATGCAGTAGAGAAGATAGGGATACAGTTGGGAAGATACGGATAGAGTAGAGAAGATAGAGATGCAGTAGAGAATATAGGGATGCAGTAGAGAAGATAGAGATGTAGTAGAGAAGATGGAGATGCAGCAGGGAAGATAGGGATAAAGTAGAGAAGATAGGGATGAACTAGAGAAGATAGGGATGCAGTAGAGAAGAGATGCAGTAGGGAAGATAGGGATGCAGTAGAGGAGATAGGGATGCAGTAGAGAAGATAGGGATGCAGTAGAGAACATAGGGATGCAGTAGAGAAGAGATGCAGTAGGGAAGATAGGGATGCAGTAGAGAAGATAGGGATGCAGTAGAGAAGATAGGGATGCAGTAGAGAAGATAGAGATGCAGTAGGGAAGATAGGGATGCAGTAGAGAAGACAGGGATGTAGTAAAGAAGATAGGGATGCAGTAGGGAAGATATGAGATGAAAAGCAAGCAGAGTCGATATAGTGGAGAAGAGAGAGATAAAGTTGAGGGCGGGGAAAAGGACGACGAAAAGGTGAGGAAAAGAAGAAGCAAATGATGAGAAGAAGTTGTGACGTAGAATGAGAAAGGAAGAAGCGGGAGCGGTAGAATATGTAATAAAAAAAAGGAAAAGTGAGGGAAAAATACCGAGCAGGGGAAGACGAAGAAGCGGAGGGAGGAAAAGATTGGGGGAACAGAAGATAACAAGTTGACTATGATGAAATAGTGCGGGCAAGCAATGGTGCAGTTGGTTAAGCACTGCGCTACAAGCCGGAAGGTCGCGAGTTCGATTCCCGATGGAGTCATTGGAAATTTTTATTGACATAATCCTTTCGGCCGAACTGTGGCCCTGGGGTCGACTCAGCCTCTAACAGAAATGAGTACTGGGAATATTTCCTGGGGGTAAAGACGGCCGGTGAGTAAGGCTGACAAACTTACCACCTTCATGTGCCGATTGTCTGGAACTCTAGGGGTTCGTTCAGGCCTGTAATGAGATTGCTTACGTAAGAAAGGGGGGAGGAGTAGAAAAAGACGAATAAGTTTGCGAGTTTCACGTGTCATATAAGCGAGTTTCACGTGTCATATCAGCGAGTTCTTTACGGTGGAATGTTCAGGACAGAATTTGTTTGGCTCTGGGAAAGCACGGGGTGCTGTTTCTTTTGTAGCGAGCGGCAGGGTTAAGAAGCTAACCAAAAACGTCCATTGCCGAAGTTAGGAATGCGTGGAGCTGTACCTCTACTCGACCTTATGACTTCATGAAATGCACAAGGGCAAATTTACCTTTACTCACGAACCAGTAACAGGTTATTTTAAACAAGGTAATGAATAATCAAGTTACATAAAAGACGTTAAATTTATTGTCCAGTTGAGCTACTGTTAGCTTCTCAAAGTAATAGGCCTACCTATGTCTGTTATATAGTAACTTAGCTATAGGATTATTCAAGGAGAATTAGGACTCCATCCTCAGTCCGGAGATAATTGTATACTGCAGACATACACATAGAGCATGGTACTAATATGCAAATTGATGTGACATCTCTATGTCACGTTTTGAACAAACTACAAAGTGTCAAGTTTTGACTGTTTTTATCGAAGTTCGAAACCGAAGATCTGCTGGGGAGCTATAGATCGGAGAAAGTGGTTCATGCGATTGACACTCTACAGACATGAGGAGACGGGGAAGTCAGGCGTCGGAAGATGTCACTGCTCACGGTTCTTTGAACATCTACCGTGCAGGCACTGCTGCTTTATATTTGTAATAGGAAGGCTGTTTGTATTAAGGGAGACAGGTAAAGAGATGATGCGGTTAAACCTTTTAAGACGGTATGTAACACGAATTGCATTTAAAGATTCAACTCGTACCGCGCAGTAAACACACTCCGTCTCTGTTACGAAAACTAGTCAGTTAATATAATACTGACTCCGATACACGACAGCATAAACACAGGACCCGTTCTGCTTTGGAATGAGATACGCACTACAGACCTGAACATATAATGACACAAACTAGAAGTTTCCACTAACAGCTGCAACAATACTTTTAATGTGTATAAATCACATTTATTACGTAAGATATTTTAATCGCATTTTAAAAAAAATTTTTAAAAACGATACAAGTTGTACCTTTTATACACAAACGACATCAACAACGGAGCCTACTACAGACTGTGGGACCTCGTAAATAGTGGCTTGTCACTGGTGATTGGTTTTAAACCTGACATATTGTGCTCCCTGAAGTTGGTACGTTTGTACCGAAACACGTCAGAGCTACGTGTTTAACACTCATATGTGACTAATAATATGCATTTGGTTGGTATAATAAATTGAATACACTGAGACATTACAAAACTAATACTCGCTTTTCGCAATTTTGCAAATGAGCCTATAGAGTTGCGTTGTTTAAAATATACTGACAATGCAAAGAGAAATTATTGATATTAATGGAACTGTAACCACAGGTAAGAATAGTTAGTCTGCACAATGCGTGTCGACCGATTTATCTTTGTCTGCAAGAGATATATCTTATACGATTACTTATTCTTCATCATATTTATCAAGCAAGAAAACTGAGTATTTATTTCATTTTCTTAATGACTTCCTTCCTCATATCTTAAGATAATAATTTTCATTGCGTCGCAAACGAGACTAAGTAAAATAACCTCCATTCGTATTCCTAATATAAAACTACAGTCGGTTTAATTTGTTTCCTATACAAAAACGTGTTACGTTTTTGTGAAATATGTAAGTGGTTTGTCTCGAAGCGAAGAACAGGATTTTCACAGACGGTAATGCATTGTGTTTCCGGTGAAGTTACAGCTTCTTCAAGCCAAATGTGCTTCTGCTTGAAAGGAAGAGAAAGGCTGGCTATATCGAAATGTTATACAACGGCCTCCCCTCAGCAATTCTTGATTTATTGCTTAGCAACTACAAGTGGAAGAGTAATGATCTGGTTCGTGCATTCGACTGTTCATTTTCAATTTAAATTTGTGTGAGCGTATTAGCTGCAGCAAGAAGGGCTCTGAAGAAATTATGACTGATTTCTTAAAAACCGTATAACAATGCTGGCAAGCAATAATTAGCGTACACTTCCCACATCAATTTGTCTTCATCATTTTCACTAACACAAATATGACTGTGTTTTAAGTAACTGACTTAAACTCAAAGTTTTGTAACATCGCCGTCGTTTATAACTTTAGTGTAATAATTATTCTGTAGGATGTTTAATTAATTTTACGTCTACGCCATTACAACACACGGCGTTCGTAGCTGAAATGATACATTGGGTATCGCCGTCTAACTAACTAACTGACTGACTGACTGACTGACTGACTAACTGACTTACTAACTGATTGAATCCATGAAGCAGAGTACTTGAGAAACTAACAGCTCCTCAGCTAGTCAAGAAGTCCACCATTTTATGGAAACAGACATTTCATTACCGATTTCACAAGGGCACGTAACCATTCCCTAGCCTAATCCACATCAATCCAGTGCAATCCCTCAATTCATTTATTGATAATCCGTTTTAATATTATCCCCTTCTATGCCTAAGTTTTCCAAATGTATTTCCCTCAGATTTCCCCACCAGAACAGTATACGCAACTCTCCTCTTTTCCATACGTGCTACATGACCCACTCATCTATTATTCTTCATTTTCTCACCCTAATAATAGCTGATGAAGGGTACATGTTGTGGGTATTGCTGACAAATTACAAAAGTATACATATTTCGCACAGCCGCCATGTTGTTGCCTTATATTACACACAACACTGCCTTAACAAAAGCTGTGCACTCTTTGAAAGTCTTTTACCATACAAGAGCTCGAATTCCGATGCCAAGTGCCAGCAATACTACTACCACCACATTATTTCGCACGAGCGCCATGTTGTTACTGAAGGCAGGAAATTAGAAAGTACGAAGTTTGAGTGACGCCATTGACCATAACATAATGCTGTAGAGATGTAGCAACGAGTGCAACGGAGGACTCAGTGCGGTCTACCAAAGCAGCAAAATTTTAAACAGTAATTTACTTTTTATCTGCCGCACATTTAACGAACCTGTCAGTAATATAAACAACGTAGCACAATTGGATGATAGTGAACAATTAAATGAGTGCATGTGAGAGGAAGGCATGGCGGTCTGTTTGAACGTAATGCCCTGGCAACTGTCTGGAAGAAATGAGAAAACCCACGAAAGAACTCATTCCTGGTAGCTGGTGTCACGGCTGGAATTCAAAAGGGGCACGCCCCAAAGAGAAGTTCAAAACGCTACGGCATGAAGAAACTCGCTGTTCTACATGCAGTAGTTCAGGAGAGGTGTTTAGAAGGCAATACTCTTGCAAAATACTAAACACTACTTTATGAACGGGGCGAGATTTTTCGCACCCGTCCAGACCGGCCCTGGGGCCACCCAGCCTCCTATACAATGGGTACCGGGTCTCTTTCCCGGGGGTAAAGCGGCCGGGGCGTGGAGTTGACCACCCACCCCCATCTAGTACCAAGGTTAAATAAAGAGTAGCGCTATACCTCTACTCCCCCTCTGGGCCTTCTTGGCCCGTTCTAGGGAAAACTTTACCTTTACCTTACAATAAATTTTCCAGACAGAACAAATCTGAATGGAAAATTTTTTTGCTGTGTTTCGGCTAGACTTTACGGAAGGAATGTCCCACACTTCCGCTTTGTGCATGTTGGGAAATAAACTTCGGTGTACAGTAAAGTACAAAACTTGAGAGGTTTCAAGTTGCCTGTATATTTTATGTCTCCGTGGAACTACGGCCTGTAACCGGCCCAATATCCATTCCGCGGATGCTAGATGAACTACATTGAGCCACGTGGAATGGTAATTATTAACGGTAAAACCAAAGTGCTAGCAGAAAAACTTCCCAGTGGTACTGCATCCACCACAAATCCCATCTGAACTGGTTTCGAACTGATTCCGAGCTTGTGCAGTGAGAAATCAGCAAATGACACTTAATCTAAGGCATAATATTATTTGTTACGTACAGAAATATATTCTGCAGTAAAAAAGCCTTCCTCATAAAATGTAAATAATGATATTATGACACTACATATTACAATCATAAAACTACGTTGACTGCACCAGGTACGTGCGTGGCGCGTCAAGCAATACAAAGGATACATGTGTAAGTTTTTATTAAAATTTTATTATAACAGAGCTTAATTCAATTTCCTTCTTTTGTGGATGTTGTCAGTGTATGTTTAATTCATTTATAGTATATATATATATATATAAGAGAGAGAGAGAGAGAGAGAGAGAGAGAGAGAGAGAGAAGACTTTCCTATCCCAGGCTTATAACATGGTATCTCTCGGTGTCCCCTTTATTAACATTTCAGAGTATGGAAACATGAATGAATTTAGCAGCACATATCTCTTTTGTCTACTTCTGCAGTTGTGTTTAGCGCATGCTTCAAATCGTTTGACTAAATACATCGTCTTCTTTATTAGGATTATTGTATTCTCATATTATGTTTGGTATTGTAATTACCACGTTGACAACCGTGATCATAATCATCACAAATGTTTTCAGACAGTTTTACGAATTGTGTTTCCGAATACCTATCCCAAGAAACATTAAAATTAATACTTAGAACCCAGAGGTTAACTTTATGTACCACCACATATTACACTCAGAAATCCTATGTTCTAGCCACAGAATGCATTTATGTGTTTTGTATGGTTCTCAGAAAGAAGAGAGATTATTTCGTATACAGCATTAACAACCGGTTCCTCAAACCCAGTTGAACTGTGTTTACTGCGCGGTACGAACTGAATCTTTTGATATAATTGAGGTTAGTCTTAGTCATCAAGGTCCGGCCATGGCTAAGGCTGTTAGTCGCCGGCCTCTCACAGCGATTTCTCGGATTTTATCGTAGGTTAGGTGGTGTGAGATTTGTGGCGAACAAAGTGTCACTGGGATATGTTTTCCTCCTAGTACTTCGGGTTTCCATGTTAATATCATTCCACCAGTCCTACATACTCACCTTCGTCTGCACGGTACTCTCACCAAAGGAAGAGACGAAGCCTAAAAATTTCACAAAATGCAATGCTCTTTGGGAAATAGGGAAACATTAAATAAAAAATTGCTTTCACTTAGTCATGGAAGGGTCAAAGATGTGAAAATTGTCCATGTATTTACATTAATGTTTAACTCAAATTATAGACGAAAAATACTAATGAATTACTAATGTGAGTCTAGGAGCCATCCCTAAGTTTATCCTTCAAAGTGACATGACACAGGCCTTGTCTTCTTCGGGTTAGGTAAACAGGCTTAATGTTGTTTATACGACAATGAAAATTCATATTGATTTTCTTGTTTCTTCTATTGTATTTTACTATTTAATTATAAAGCCAAATATATATGATACGGATTTAATTTCGTATTTGATCTGCTGCACATGCATGTGCTTGTTTACACGGAGAACCTTAATACGGACGAATAACGAGGCATTCTGTGGAAGAACTCAGCTTGTCACAAACACCTGCTATATGGCAGTAAACTGGTAATTAATAAAGAATTAATCGCAAATAAGTGCGCCCTTCAAAATTAAAATGTGGTAAGTCAATACCTATCTTTCTAAATGTGACAAATATCACAAAGGGAAAGTTGATTATTTTGCAAAACCGAGCGAACACAGATGTGTAGCAAACTGAGCACCAACACTGACACCGACGTATCCGTAATTAGAAGTTTGTGGGCAGGTTGCCATGGCAACGGACAACAACCAATTATTGCTATGCATTTTAATAATTACGTAACTTATACCATAACACAGCAGGTTATGACGAGAGTGCAATATTTTGATATGATTGCTGTCTTCTTAAATTTGATGCCGCTTAGTATGGTAGACGTTTACTGACGTTTCGGAGGATCCTGCTGCCGACATCATCAGGATCATAAATCTACCTGTTGTTATGACAAAATTATTAGGATCTTCTGAAATATTTTCCCTCCGCCTTGATAAAAAAAAAGGCAGCATTGTTACACAAGTACCAGAATACACGGCGTCATATCTGAAAAACGGCAATCTTCGTGGTCACCGATATTTCCAAATACAATCTGCATATCTTGTTAATTTTCGTACTTCACTATTTAAAACACCAACTGGATGCACCTTTATTCTAAAAATGTGTAGATCTTTAAAACATTTCAATAAAAGCCGACATATGTTTCGGCTCCAGTGCATCCAGTTGGTGTTTTAAATAGTGATTGTCAAAGATGCACGGTGATTTTAGATTAAAGTTCGTCGATGTCAAAGAGGCAAAAGTGATAAGAAAATACAGAAACAAGAAAACCCTTGAGGATGACTCTGTACAGAGCCGAAACATATGTCGGGTTTCATTGAAATGTTTTAAAGATCTACACATTTTTAGAATAAAGGTGCATCCAGTTGGTGTTTTAAATAGTGATTGTCAAAGATGCACGGTGATTTTAGATCAATTTTCATACTTCAATTTCCTCTCTTCACACTTGCGGTTCCCAATTTCACACACCTTCTCACTCTGACTATATAATCCAGCTGCGCCTTTTCCCTAATGACGGTGGCCCTGAAGGTAGAGGCAGAGTATTTCTGGTTATCTTTACAATCCACCCATTCAGTCTGCACGATGTACTAGAAGAAGGCATTCTAAACAATATCAGTTTTCAGATATTCTTTCTAATTTACAGGTGGTGACCATAAATATTTATGTGAAGCGTCATAGATACATTATGTGTTCACGTGACTTCACTCTGTCTTTTGAATATTGTCGCTCTTGTCCCAGAAGTGTCGCACTAACTATACGCAACATTGTTAGGTAGAAACGGGTGACAAATATATGTGAAAATTGAACTTAAAAATTGACAGACATGAATTAGAAAGCAATCTTCAATACTCTTGCAATTTACTGTCAAATTTGGGTTCCCTAAAGGCAGAAAACTGCCTTAACTTTCGGAGCCTATTGTCGCTCTTGGCCCAGAAGTGTCGCACTAACTATACGCAACATTGTTATGTAGAAACGGGTGATAAATATATGTGAAAATTGAACTTAAAAATTGACAGACATGAATTAGAAAGCAAGCTTCAATACTCTTACAATTTACTGTCAAATCTGGGTTCCCTAAAGGCAGAAAACACTGCCTTCACTTTCGGAGCCTAGGCGCAGCCAAAGAATCCTACCGCGATCTGTGTTCAACTATGGCCCTTAATACCAGTACATCTGAACGGTGCTGAAATCTATCGTTATGTACATTAAAATTAGAAACACAAATATCTCAGACTATACTATAATATTTTCTGAACAATTAACTAACTATACTTACATTTCTTTTTGTTGCAGTCTGTTTGAAACGCATCCCGATGTACAGCAAGTTTTCATGCCATTCAAAGGAATCGAACTGGAAGATTTGAAACACAGCAAACAGCTCAGAGCACACGCACTGAGGTGAGTCAAATTCAAGAGAATACAGGCATGTTCTCTTTCATATTTTTGTGACAAACTGCAGACCGACTGCAGCCTAAATACCTGAAGACTGGACCCTTCTTTTTATGTTAAAAATTATGTAAAGTAAAATTACCTGAATTCCAAAAGGCACGTTAAAATTTTGATACAAGAAGCTCGCCTAAATTGTATTTAAAAATTAATTTCTTACCTCACAGAGAACACTGAAATCTTTTTATTACAAAGCAATCAGTTAATAATGTTCAGGGAAATAATTGTTCTGTGTTGTGAGGTTCAGAAGTTTTATTGCCGCGTCCATAAAAGCTCGCTACTGGTCCCTGTCATAAGACAGATTAGTCCAGTCCACACCAACGCTACCTACTTCCTTAAAGTGGACTTTGACACCGTTGTCACAACTACGCCCACGTATTCTTAGCAGTATCTGCTCCTCGGCACTTCCAAAAGGAAGTTTATGTACTTACTGTCTGTAACTTGCGATCTGAATGCCTAGCCTATCTTTTGCTCCTTGATTTGCTCATCCTAATAGTTACTGATGTACAGCAGAAGTCCAAATATTTTAGTATGAGGAAACCCTTAATAAATTTTAAAAATCGCTCAAACCTGCATAGCAAATATTGTAATTGTATGCTCTTTGGATTGAGAACAAAAAAATGATCACAATAAAATATTATAAACTCAGTAGTCCTTATAAATAAATCCACATTTTGTTCGTCACAATAATAATAACAGCTTATAAGAGAATAAACCAACCGCTGGCTGATGCTACAAGACTTGCTGCAAAACAACGTCGGGGCCTCTGTTGTAAACCAACGCTTCCCCCAGGGCTTCCGCGCCAAAAAGGTTGAGACGATCTGGTGTAGGACAAAACAAGCGAATCTGCTCAAAATGCAAGCTTCTTCATCTAACCGTCACTTTCGCTCTGCTATTTCTAAATATTCTCTTCGTCGCCATCCATAACTGTTTTCCAGTTCCGCGACACAGGATGGCGTGTGTATTAAACAAATTGCCGTAAATAGCTGAGACAAATGAACTTTCACGAGGGACTTGCCGTGAATGTAATGAACAAAGCGAGTGTATCTGACCCGGCTGGCAGTCAAAAGAAATTCCTCAGTGAGCGGTTTACTGCTGGTTTCACCGCTTCACTCCAGCCACAGGACACATTACGATAATTAAATTACGGGGTCACATAGTTGCACAGCCGTGTGCAGCGCCAGCCATGTCTGTGTGCGTCTGTCGACAGTTCCTAACACAGGCGGCATGCACACGTCTATCTGTCTGACAATTAACCTCTTCTTTCTCCTCCCTTCTCTGGGGCCCACAGAACACCGTATTCAATGGGCGTCAGGGGCTCTTTCCCGCAGGGGTGAAACAGCCAAGGCGTCGAACTCATCAGTCACCTTCCGAGGTTAAGAAAACATGGAGCAAAACCTCCACTCCCCCTATGCTTTCATGGTGTTTCTTTAGTTACGCACAGACAGTTTATTTACTTTCTCATCCTTGAATTCAATTTATGACGGTAGCAGAGGTAGCATTTTTGGTACAGTGACTAGCTACGGCCTGAAATCTTCTGGCGTCGAATCCCGGTACGGACAAATGAATTTTCCCTTCCCCAAAACGCCCACAACATCTCTTGTTCCCAGTGTGGTAAAGAGGCCGGAATGTCAATTTGGCCAGTTAACTCCATATAGTGCCGACGTTAAGAATGAGAGGAGCTACAAGTTTAACCCCTCTATGCCTTCAAGGTGTGGACAGGGCCAATTATGCATTTTTACATTCAGTTTATGTTATTGAAATTCTGCATTTGCGGCTGGAGCAATTTATTATGCATAACAGTCTGACACGTTCACATAGGCCTATTCAGTTTGCTGTTAAACGTATAAAATCTGAACTGCGTTCCGTTTTTAGGTGCGTTCGCAAAATTGCGAAAAGCGGCTATTAGTTTCGTCGTGTCTGTCTGTCTATCTGTCTGTCCGTCCATCCGTCTGCATGGAACAACTTGGCCTCCACTGGACGGATATTGAGTATTTTTCGAAAATCTGTCGAGAAAATTCAAGTTTCTTTAAATCTGACAAGAATAACGGGTACTTTACATCAAGAACAATATACGTTTATGATCATATCTCGCCGAATTCTTCTTAGAATGAGAAATGTTTCAGACAGAATTTGTACGGAAAATCAAAATACATATTTTATGTTCAATCGTGCCGTTTGTGAGATAATGTGGAAAAATATGGTACAGCCAGACAGGCCACAGATGACAAGACAATACAATACTGCGCACGCACTTTGCATGCTGGATAACTAAGGCTACAGACACACACTCACAATATGTAATACTTATTGCTTTCCACGGCAACAATGATTACTTGAACGCGACTCAATGTTACGTTGTACGTACATTGCGTGTCTTGTTATGATTGTAATTAACTTAGTGAATACAATATTTTCTCTCATCTATGTTATTCTCATCCGAAAAATTAGAGATTCTTTTTTTCTGGACGCATTTTTAAGGGTTATTAAATAAATAAAATAATGTAAGAAAATTGGTGTTGCAGAATTAAGACAGAACACACATTCCGGCATTGTTGTAACGTTACTGAAATATCAAACCATAATCATTGTTAAATTTAACCATCAAATCAATTATCATTTCCTTTAATGTAGACCAACAAAGTATTCTCTTTTTTTCGACGACTTCGCGGATTAGTTTTTCAAGCTATGTGCCCTATTTGTTTAAAAGTACACTATTTTTTACACAAATTACAAATGATTACAGATGAGGAGAGCAAGACTTAAATTTATTGGTAGGAAAGTAATAACCACATCAAAACTAAGTACATGCCTCTCTAAAACGCATCACAAAAAATTTATTTTTTCTGCTCAATTATTTTTGCCCTACTTATATCAAACAGAAATTATACTTCGTGCATTTTGTAATAATGGCTGTTCAGTATGTGCAATCACTGTTTGTACACAATTTTTCCAAGTGCTTTCCCATTGTTTTCTAGTCTTCAAAGTGTTAATTGTAATAGTAATAAATTTGACATGGATTTTATATTTTCTCTCACTCCATATGATTCCCTTTTTAATTCCGTAATACACGTATTAGAAACAATGGTAATGTAAAATGATTACATATAATTTCTAGGTTCATGTGATTACAACAAGAGGCATAAATGTGTGAGAATGGATTTA
This sequence comes from Reticulitermes speratus, assembly GCA_021186555.1. NCBI lineage: Eukaryota > Metazoa > Arthropoda > Insecta > Blattodea > Rhinotermitidae > Reticulitermes > Reticulitermes speratus. The sequence goes on along the minus strand of JAJKFL010000427.1, from coordinate 10,585,342 downwards.
AATGAAAGTTAATTTGGACGACTCGTTACAATTAGAAGAGGACAGAGAAGTTTTAACCTCATTGATCGCTCACCACTGTCATTTAATTTAATCCGCACTTACACTTCATTACAAATCAATTTATTCGACTGAACTGCACGTCAAGTCCGACAGCATCCAGAGTAATTTGCTGGGAGCAAACTGGTGGGATTTTGCGGGCTAGAATTTTTTTCCGCTCACAGGAAACAAATATCTGAATAAATGGTCTTCTGGGATATTACGCTGTGGAGTCTGATAAATAAGTACGTAGGTTTTCTGTAAAGTCTTATTTCGTCTTCTTCAGGTACGACGCTGGAGACCGTGACATGCCTCAGACAGTCTCCGACGTCTTCCGTCGACAAGGTTCAATTCCAGATCATTTCATGTGGGACATGTGGTACAATAACTTGCAATGGGACATGTTTTTCTTCCATGTACTTGGTTTTTCCCTGTCAGTATTATCCCAACACTATTCCATTCGTAACTAAATTTGTCAATCGCTGCATTTGTTTCATGCTTCTCTAATTTTCAATAACGTTAGTTGCAAAGTCATTGACAGCTGCAGCAACAGATCCACATCAGCAGGTCTACTACAGCTGTCAGTTCAGTTCAGTCCAGTCCTCACTCTGCCTGTTGCTAGAACATTGCTTTTAGTATTTCTCTCACAATTACGCCTTGATTTTTCAAGTGATACAATTCGTCTAGGTTTACCGACTAAAATTTTAATACAATTAGAGTTTCACGAGCGTCAACTGCCGTCACAGGTTTTCTAACCCCAATTTTCGCATCAGGCCTTGGTCTTGTCAATCAGGGTTTTCGTAACAGCAGCAATTTTTAAGAACAAATTCCCCCACATTTGGTGAGGCTTTCTGCAAAAATGGGATGGCGCAAACTCTTTTGACGCTAGGGGAAAAACGTTAATTGTGCTTTGCTAAAAGAAAGACATGTTTATTGACTACTTGAAATGTCCAAATTTTACCAACTTTGTCCAACCGATCGCAAGGAGAAATTATTGTCCCTGAAGCATTAGACAACGATAAGTAGACGATGAAATTTTCGAATATACGGCATTTCTGTTGTTGAGCATCGAGTGTCAAGTGACTTGCTGCACCCTGTAGATTGGCCACTAACAGACACAGCACTATTGGCCTACAGGTTGGGCATATTAACATTGTATAGACTACAGTACCGCCGCAATTTACATGTCCCAGCTTCTGAACCAACAATCTCCTAATCGATCGGAAGAATGTAGTGCTGTTGTGTGATCTTAATATCAACTCCCTACGCCATGGCGTGCAGTAAAAAGCTGACAGCAGTCACAGCAATACCATTACTTGTAGCGGCGAAACGAATGGTCACGCGATTCACACGCAAAGCTTACACGTATAACTGACAGAGCGTCTAACAATCGCCCAATTTTAGTCCGGGCCTATAGCGCTGTGCGCTAATGCGGGAGATCACCAAATCACGACAGTATTACAATACTTTTACTTGCATTCGCTGCAACACTTCTCAAGTGCCCTTGCAAAGTGACTGTGTTGTATTACGTTCTTACTACTTGCTAATGCTTGATTTCAGGGTGATGGCTTTCGTGCAGAAGGCAGTGGCCAGACTTTACGAACCTGAGAAACTGGAGACGCTGTTGCAAGAACTGGGAAAGAAACATTATTCATATGGCGCCAAGCAGAAATATGTCGATGTGAGTAGCAATCACTTGAACGTAATCTTGATGCCTTACCGCAGGCAATATCAAAACTTTCAGGAGATCTATTGATGTTATCAACTCCTTTCCAACAGCATTTCTGGGGTACGTTTTCTACTGTCGCATACTGGCCAATTATTGGCGATGAAATTACAGTAAAGAAATACACAAAATATTAAGTTGTGTTGAAATTGATATTCATTTCTTTATATATATGAAAATGGTAGGCCTACACAGCATAAAATAAACATATTTTATTAATATCCACAGGTTATATTTTAAACATTTTTCATTATATTGAATATTTAATAGAATTGGTTCATTAGAAAGGAATATCCGTAGCTAAGGATTTCTGTTCTGTCGTTATGTAATTTAAAACAAGAAGTTACAAGGAGGAGAAAATTATGCCAACAATGTATGGTACATTTGAATCGATAATGCAGTATTCGGCTTTAACAACAATAAGCCTTATATGACAGCACCTCTTAGTGTATATTGCTGTTTGTTCATGTTAACATCCTTGAACTCCACATACATGTGTCTGTGCTTAGAAAACGTTTCTTGTTATCGAGGTTATAAATTTTAGGCGACTTCGTTTGTAACAATTGCATGTTCAAATTTTAATTGGCTTTGTGTTAGGAAAACGTAACAACTGCTGTTGCCCTTACACACACACACACACACACACACACAACTTTGTCTACCGGTAAACTAGTGCATTCCACACGACAAACACAGCTACTGCGTGACTCTAAAATACGTGTAGATAAATTATTTTAAATGGCTATATCTCCTAAACAGATTGACATATTTCTACGGTTCTTACTCCATGTTAAAGGTTATACATTATTCTTTCATTAACAATACAACTTTGCGTGCTTACTTTCCAGTCACCCTGTATAAATTAATCACATAAATACTCACATAACTAACTAACTAACTCCATGGAACAGAGTTCTTCTTGAGAAGCTTAACAGGTCCTCAGCTAGTCAAGAAATTCCCCGCATTTTATGGAACCCGAAGGTTTATTACCGCATTCACAAGAGCCCGCCACCTGTCCCTATCCTGAGCCGTATCAATCCAGTCCATGCCCCTCATCCCACGTCTGGAAGATCCGTTTTAATATTATCCTCCCATCTACGCCTGGATCTTCCAAAATACTCACACAACAACGCAAATAAAAACTATACAATTTCTCTGCAAGGATACGAGTAAATTGAAGTCCCACTTTGGTTTCGATGAGCATTACATAAACAAAATATTTAATGATGAAAAATATGCAGAAGATTCTATATTAATTTTATTGTTAATTTTGTACACGACTATAATTTGTATCTGTATAATATGCCAGTCCTTTTGATTCATGAAAGCAAATATTACGTGATAAAAACAGTAATTCGTCCTGATGATTACCATGTAACAGAAAAAGGACGTTCAGTGTGTTGCGAAATTATTTAATAGACATACATATAAGCAACACGTAGTGTTTTGTGGGGCTTTATTTAATTTTATGTGAACAGCAGTAACTGTGCAAATAAGAATGTGAAAACATCGACATACCTACATAATTGTTTGCACACGGTTACAACTCACAGGCGCCAATACTCGCTGCATGCAGAAAATTACAGTTAAATATTTCTGGTTATTCTTGAACAGGTTTGTTATTGCATGTCTGTTCATAATACAACTTTACCAAATTTATCATACAAAGGCATAATAACACAACACGTAGAAGGTATTAAAATAGTTCTATAGTAAAGAGTTCTATCAATATTGCTTGTCAAAACCACAAGCGAGGAGAGTAGTCATGTAACATATTCCAAAGGCCGTGCCATGGCTCAGGCGGTTAGTCGCCGGCTTCTCACCGCGGAGGTCCGGGTTCGATCCCGGGCCAGTCCATGTGAGATTTGTGGTGGACAAAGTGGCACTCGGACAGGTTTTTCTCCGAGTTGTCGGTTTTCCCCTGTCAATTTCATTTCACTGGTGCTCCATTAATTGTAAGACTTGGTAAAAAACTGCTCATCTTCATCATAGGGTTGCACAAAAAGCCTTAAGGCTGTGGTGCATCCGTAGCATTTGCTGCGGGGCCCTTCATCACGCAAAAAAAACATATTCTAGTCTTTCAACAAGGCTTTGTTGCGTGCAAATAAACATACACGTAAGAAAAGTTTTATAAAAGGTCGAAACTTGTAGCATTACATCAAAATGCAAAGTGATGCAGAACCATTTTATTCTATAGCAGTTATGTTGAACCTGAGTAATATTCTTTGGAAACAAATATTAATTTCCTGTGTGGAAGTATATCGACAGTAGCTGGGAACTCCTTATGCAAGGTAGAGCTGCCGGAAGCAACGAAACTTCTGTGTTCAGTGCCTGCCTTGGTGTAATCATCACTTGTTACCAACAGCACACCGCTCTGACATGGTGCACGTGCCTTCAGTCCTAGACTTCAGTTCAGCGATAAGAAAACACACATTTACAGAGCTAAGTTTTAAGTACCACACCTCCACATACCACTATGTTAAAACACACATTTACCGAGCTAAGTTTTAAGTACCACACCTCCACATACCGCTATGTTAAAACACACATTTACAGAGCTAAGTTTTAAGTACCACACCTCCACATACCGCTATGTTAGAACACACATTTACCGAGTTAAGTTTTAAGTACCACACCTCCACATACCGCTATGTTAAAACACACATTTACCGAGCTAAGTTTTAAGTACCACACGTCCACATACCGCTATGTTAAAACACACATTTACAGAGCTAAGTTTTAAGTACCACACCTCCACATACCGCTATGTTAAAACACACATTTACCGAGCTAAGTTTTAAGTACCGCACCTCCACATACCGCTATGTTAAAACACACATTTACCGAGCTAAGTTTTAAGTACCACACGTCCACATACCGCTATGTTAAAACACACATTTACCGAGTTAAGTTTTTAAGTACTACACCTCCATACCGCTATGTTAAAACACACATTTACCGAGCTAAGTTTTAAGTACCACACCTCCACATACCGCTATGTTAAAACACACATTTACAGAGCTAAGTTTTAAGTACCACACCTCCACATACCGCTATGTTAAAACACACATTTACAGAGTTAAGTTTTAAGTACCACACGTCCACATACCGCTATGTTAAAACACACATTTACCGAGTTAAGTTTTAAGTACCACACCTCCACATACCGCTATGTTAAAACACACATTTACAGAGTTAAGTTTTAAGTACCACACCTCCACATACCGCTATGTTAAAACACACATTTACCGAGCTAAGTTTTAAGTACCACACCTCCACATACCGCTATGTTAAAACACACATTTACCGAGTTAAGTTTTAAGTACCACACGTCCACATACCGCTATGTTAAAACACACATTTACCGAGTTAAGTTTTAAGTACCACACCTCCACATACCGCTATGTTAAAACACACATTTACCGAGCTAAGTTTTAAGTACCGCACCTCCACATACCGCTATGTTAAAACACACATTTACCGAGTTAAGTTTTAAGTACCACACCTCGACATACCGGTATGTTAAAACCAAGCAATTACAGCAACTCCTTTTCAACACCAAATTTCACATACAGGTAGATTTTCTCTTGAATCCTGTTTTCCGAAACGTCTTCTTTAGCTTTATATGTCCATGGTTATGCACTACTTGTCAATACGAAAGCCAAATTTGTCCCTGTGCCCGCATGAAGACTTATGAGGGTGAATGGAGGAGCCAACCCACTCATTCTTACATCTGGCACTAGATAAAAGTGACTCACGTTCACGGTACGAACGCTTTAGCCGTGTAACAAGTGTTCACATTACCCTTTGAATACGAACTTGGAATGTGTCTAGAGGTAGAAGAACTGGTGACGTCCTTACGAAATGACGCACATATGTTGAGGGCAGGGATATAAAGCAGTGTGACGTCGTGCGATAGACGGCCGGGATGGCGTAGTCGGTACAGCAACTCGCTACGGGCTGGACGGTGTGGGGATCGAACCTCGGTGGTGGCGAGATTTTCCGGATCCATCCACAATGTCCCACCCAGTCTCCTGTACAATGGGTACCTGGTCTCTTTCCCGTGGGTAAATCGGCCGTCGCGTGGCGCTGACCACCCGCCCCCTTCTAGCGCTAGAGCTACACTTGGCGTGTCAAGGGACAAATTTACTTTTTTATTTTGCAATATTTGTGGTGCTCACGGTGACGTCCCAGAGGACTCACATGTCCTGGGATGTGACCTCTTGACCCTTGAATATGAAGCAAATACGGTCCGTCAGAACATGCGAAGTCACTTACCTATAGACGCAGAGCCACATTTCAGAGTACCAAAATCAAACAACATGATATCACTTTTATAAAATCTATATTAACTAATTAATTATTTTATTCCAACAAATGCACTACACTATTTTAGTGTTTTCCTGTCCCTACATGTTTCGGCACTTATAGTGCCATCTTCAGGGGTGTCGTCGAGAGTTCATAATCTTCATAATCTTCAATGCATCAAATTCACGTCACAACTTATACTTACTGTAAGTCACTATCACTTAGTATCACTTATACTTACTGTAAGTCACTATCACTTAGTATCACTTATCTTCCTGTTCTTAGTGACTTTTAATATTTTATATTACGACTGTCTTCAATTCAAAAGTTTTAATGATTCATTTTAATAAAACAACACAGAAGATAAGCTAATCACTACTAACAGGAAGATAAGTGATACTAAGTGATAGTGACTTACAGTAAGTATAAGTGATACTGAGTGATAGTGACTTACAGTAAGTATAAGTGATACTGAGTGATAGTGACTTACAGTAAGTATAAGTGATACTGAGTGATAGTGACTTACAGTAAGTATAAGTGATACTGAGTGATAGTGACTTACAGTCAGTATAAGTGATACTGAGTGTAGTGACTTACAGTAAGTATAAGTGATACTGAGTGATAGTGACTTACACTAAGTATAATTTATGAAAGTGAATTTGATGCATTGAAGATTATGAAGATTATGAACTCTCGACGACATCCCTGAAGATGGTACTATAAGTGCCGAAACATGTAGGGACAAGAAAACACTAAAATAATGTAATGCATTTTTTGGAATAAAATAATTAATTAATTAATTAGTTACTGAAATGCACGGTGTATATAATATAAAATCCATATTAACATTTCGATGCCACCATCTGTGTCACTTCTCTGTACATTACAACATGTAGACCTGCCTTATAAGGGCACAAGAATCATAGTACTGGCTAGGATTCAGCATGCATCCAGAAAGACCTTCAATCCGCCAACTCGATCAAAGTTTCCCTTCGCTTTTCTCGATCCTGTAACAAATTCTGAGTAGCTACTCCGAATTCCGCGTTGCACTGACCGCTTCTCATGCAGCCCTCCCAGTAAAAACTTAAAAATTTCCGCCTAAACCAACTCCTTAAGCCGGGATTAGACGGCGCGTGGCTCGGCTCGTTTTACGTCATAACTGACGTCACTGACAAAGAATCGTATTCAAACGCGCCGTGTAACCGGCCTGGCGCGGCGCGGAGTGTGATTGGTGGAGCGAGGCACGTGGGATCGCCTCAGAAGCGGTTTTCTCACGATCCTCAAAGGGACTCGGCGCGGGCAGCTGTTGCGGCTACACGGCGCTTGCAGTCTACGCGCCAAGCCAGTCTCGTCCAAGTCGCTATTCACTTAGATCTGGTCTTTGTTTTCTGCTGTCGGGGTGCGCGAAGAGTGAAAGTTTCTGTCCCACAATTGGTATTGGCTAGAATGGAGTGGTCAAACGAGGACAGTTTTAAGTTCATAGAAGAACACGACTTATTTTACAAGCCGAGCCGAATCTACCCGAGCAAGGCCGCTGGTCGGCCATTTGCCGAGCTGCGCCGCGTCGTGTAGCCAGATTGTCTTTTCTGTTCCGATCCGTTGGCCGAGCAAGTCACGTCACGTCACTGGACGAGCCATGCGCCGTCTAATCCCGGCTTTACAGTATTATTTAAATTACGTCCTAATGCGATCATCCAAACACAAAATTCAACTCCAACTCCATGGAGCAGAGTCCTTCTTGAGAAGTTAACAAGTCCGCAGCAAATCAATAAGTTCCCCGCGTTTTACAGAACCCGAACGTTCATTACCGCATTCACAAGAGCCCGCCACCTGTCCCTATCCTGAGCAAACTTAGGTTGTACCAAAGAATCAGTCCAGTTCCTAGGCGTCGTGATATATTTTGTAACATGGTAATTTTTATGGTAAGGAGATGTTAGCACCTCACCCAACCCCCAAGCTGAAGGACCACCCCTTGTCGGCTGCTCGCGACTGCTTGTTCAATGTATTCGCAGCTACCCTCCATATCCACAGGCCGTTCCTCCATCCGCAACCTGAGGACGCGCCATGCCGTGGTGACAGGGACCGACATATCATGGACAAAATTCAACAACATTTGAAATTCCGCCAAAGGGCTCAATGTCACTCTGCTGCACAATAAAATCTGTCCACTTCCAAGCAACTTAACTTTATCTCTTCCCAAAGTCGTAACTTTCTTCCAGCTTACTTTTACAAGAAGGACAAGCGGGCACAACCTGCAATTAGACTGCTCCTTCTCTGTACTAAATATAACTCCGCTCACTACCCTCCCCCCCAATACTAATTCCACCACTCCTCTTCCTTTCCTCTGCCTTCGAGTCTCAACTTGTGGATTTACGGTTCCAGAATCTATAAATATGTATTGATGAAACCGTGAGAAACCTCAGTTTTGATAGCCAGCCTTCGCACAGACACATGCAGCCAGCAACCTCGTTAAAAATGCTGAAGTCCTAATCAAATAACCTGGGTATTTCTCTAAACACGAAGCTCGAAGGCCTCTTGGGCTACCTGTGTGTATGTGGAACAATATATTAGCATGGTTCATAATGACACAGAATATTAATTTCTCCCGTCCACGTCTATATTTGCCAAGTGTTTTCTTGGATAGGCTAGTGGTATAAGTTTGGTCAAAAAAACCGTAAAAAGCACAACTTGAGAGCCTGAGGCGTAGATGGAAGTACTGGAGTAAAACTAATGGCAGAGAGCCATGATGTGCGGTGTGCAGTGGCTACATTGGCTTCAGAACAGCGAAACAAGAGGACTTCTGTGAACACTGAATTAACACTTTTGGTTTCATGCACTGCAGGGATATGTTGACTAGCTGAGTAACTATCAGCTTTTCATGAATCACCCCATGGATTGAGTGACGGATTGAGTCAGTGGTTAACTTAATTGGTTGCTTAGTTAGTTAGTTAGTTAGTTGCACAATTAGTTAGTTAGTTGGGAATCAGTTACTTTTCACAGCCCAGCTCATTAAAAATGAAGTGCTTAAGTAATTACGTAATTAATTAATTAATAACGGATCATAAGGACTTATTGTGTAAGAATATGCACTGATTTATTTGATTCAGGTAAGGGTCAGCGCGAGGTCTTGTCAACTCCATATTGAGCTACTTAAGGTCCATGAGATTCAAAGCACTTCTTAACAGCTGAGAGACGATTAGCTTCTATAGAAGGACTCTCCTCATAAAGATGGTCCTTCCATTTGATCAAACGTACGATCTTCCATCAAACCTTTCAGTATTCCAATATTAATTTGGCGGAACTAGTATCATTTGTAAGGGATGTTACGACTGTCATTCCGCTCGGAAGTCCACGCGTTTCTTGCAAATATGTTACCACCCGTCTTATATCAGTCGACGTGATTTCAGTCGCTAACGACATTTTGTTTGCGTCTGTGTACCGTAAAATTGAAAAAAAATATTTTCATCTTCCATTCGCATCACTTATCTCTGTTTTCTTTGTTAAGCTATCATGAAGTGTGCAGTGGCTGAAAGGCTGCTGGGTAGTCGACGGTTAAAGAGATAGGGAACGAGGAACAAAAGTGCAGGGAAGTTTCGGAACTCCGACACTTTACAGAGGAAAGTTAGATATTGATTTTCGAGGTACCTGCCTAGTCAGTAGTTCTTTGTAGCTGGAACACACAACCTGTGAGGCGTGCTGGTTTGGGATTTCAGTGCTTTGCTCTTAAGTGAAAGAGTAAAAAACGAAATATAGACCTGCAGATTATCGAGTAAGCCAACATACATTTCGGTGACGAGAGGAGAAACTTTAAAATGATAATTCCAGTACTTCTGACAGAGTTTCCATTCACAATGCGATAATCTGAAACACTGTTGTTTTTGTTCTTATGCTGTAACTTAGGAAATAAGAGGTCCTACGAATAATGCCTACTTAAGAGGCATAAGTCCATATGGTGACGCTAGCTAGAAATATAAATGAATCTCATGCCTCTTCAATGCTGTAGGAAATAATGCCTTTTACATACTTCTATGCTGTAGGCATTAATTCCTTTTACATACTTCCATGATGTAGGCATTAATGCCTTTTACACTTGCATACTTCTATGCTGTTGTCATTAATGCCTTTTACACTTACATACTTCTATGCTGTAGGCATTAATGCCTTTTACACTTATATACTTCTATGCTGTTGTCATTAATGCCTTTTACACTTACATACATCTGTGCTGTAGGCATTAATGCCTTTTACACTTATATACTTCTATGCTGTTGTCATTAATGCCTTTTACACTTACATACTTCTATGCTGTTGTCATTAATGCCTTTTACAAGTACGTACGATCGACCGTACGATATTTTCCTCTGTCGTCCCAAATCCTTCTTCCTAATAGGTTCCTATATAACAATCAATTCACTTCTTACAGTCACGCTGTGCGTTGTCTGCCCATTCCTTCCTTCAGCTGTCTATTTTCTTAGTAGTGTTAAAAGGTATCTAATTCTTCCCCGATATCATATTGTCTATTTTCTCTGTTTCTTTCTATCTAGCCATTCTTCCAAGAACTCTCATTTTGTTTCCTGTTTTATTTGACTAACTACACGGAGCAGAGTCCTTCTTGACAAGCTAACACATTTAACTAATCACAAAATTTCTCTCTGTATGGAACCCGAAATATCGTTACCGTGTTCACGAGTGTACGCCACTGGTCGCTATTCTGAGCCACGTGAATCCCGTCAAAGTATTAGCATCCTATCTCTAAGACCCACTTTAATATTATCATCCGATATATAGTGGGTCGGGATAGCGTAGTCGTTATAGTGACTCGCTACGGGCTGGACGGTCCGGGGATCGAATCCCGGTGGGGGCGTATATTCAGCACCCGTCCAGACCGGCCCTGGGGCCTACCAAGCCTCCTGCACAATGGGTACAGTAAAGCGGCAGGGGCGTGGCTTTGACCACACATCCCCATCTAGCGCCGAGATTTAAGAAAGAGTAGAGCTATACCTCTACTCCCCTTCTGGCCCTTCATGGCCTGTTCTAGGGTGAACTTTACCTTTACATTTTACCTCCGATATATATCTATATATTTAAGTGACCGGGTTCCTTGAGGTTCTTTCACATCAGCATTATGCATTAGTCTTATCTCCCACACTTGTCACCTACGCCTCCCATATCATCTTCCTTCCTTTCATCGCCCTAGTAAAGTTTGGCGAGCAGAATACCTCACCACATTATCCATTAAGCGGTTTTATTCTTCCTCCTCTTCCTTTCTCCCTCTTGGTCCAAGTATTTTCCTCAGCTTTGTCCCTCCATAAATTAATGACATATAAAACAGAGTAGTCAATTATGTGCCTAACATACCCTATGACAGTGATTGTGTTAATTTCGCTATACACGGTCCAAAGGCTTCTCATTGCCACCATGTCCGTAATTGTTAAAATGTAGACAAATGTCTCAATAGAAAATTTTTAGTTATGTCTAGGATCAAGTTTATACAAAATTTCCAAAAATCTAGCAGCCACCTCGAAAGTCTAGGAGCAAGAATGGTAATATTAACTAAGTCCCATAATAAGGACCCAAAAATATTAGGTCCCACGGTACAAAATTTGGTGGCCCGGGCAACTTGGCGCCAGTAATTTTTGCAACCCTATGATATACTCTAAATTACTCACATATATGTTCTAATTACTCATAACTATACGTGATTTGGGTTTGCCTCAATTGTGCAGATACGAAATGTGGTCTTCTGGATTATGACGCCCTGAGGAGGAAGACAGCAGATTCCTCCAAAACTTTTCGTAACCTCTTGCCAGATTACTCGCTGTTATAACGGTTTACCACGATCTAAGAAACGCCATGAAGCAAAGCCTTTCTTGTGTTGGTCAAAGGGTCGAGGGATTCCCCGCCATTTACGCTAATTACAACTCCATCACCATATGCATAACAGCCTTCCAATGAACCTAATCCTGAGCAAGTTAAATCTATTCACACATTCACAACATATGCGTTCCCTTCTTATATTACTTTCCCGTCTACGCCTAAACTACCTACTGTTTCTTTCCCTCGAGGTTTGCCTAACAATATTTATCGACAGTTTTCTTAGACGTGTTATTTTTACCAACAATTTTTATGGTCTTGTTCCAGCCGTTATATAAAATAAACAGAAGTTTCTTTACATTTTAAGTTTGTGGCACGCTAACGCGTATTTTATGCATAAATGTGTACAAAGGGAGTACGAAATTGGGTGATCGTAATATCTGTCTTCTCCTTTTACAGACCTTAATAATATTTCGATAAAATTTAGTACCCTACAAAAAAACACACCAAAAGTTTGATTTTCATTTTGCTAGCACTGAGCAGTATTCGCTTAATATTGTTAGGGTAAAGTGGTCTCTATGTGTCAGCATCAGACCGTGAAGACGAAAAAGGCAAATGGAGAGAAAGCTCCAAACGTTCTTTCGCTTAGAGAAGGTGGTAATGTTGAGCTTGACACTAAGCAAAAACTTCACTGCCGAGAAGTGATATCTCGGCACTTTTCAGATACGAAGCTCTAAGGGCCCCAGTATTCATTTGGACTTAATGGAGAAGAAAGAGCCCAGGATTTGGCCAGTTACTTTATTAAAAGGCATTTTTCGTTTTACAGTAATGTTGTTAGGATAACTGAATCATGGAGTATAAGATGGGAGAAAATGTATTTTATTGGTTTACATACACATTTATTTAATTATTAATTATTGATTTATGATTTATTTAACGAGGCTGTTTATATTTCAGAGTAGACAGCACCAAATTATAGAATAAGTACTGAATTCTGCGAAAGCTAACATATCCTAGTGTAACGTACCAACCAGGTATCTGGCTGGTGGACTGAGGATAACCACCTAAGATCTCAGTCATGATAGCACTTATGGGCTAAGAGTCGAATAGAGGATATCCTGAACACGCACAAGTATTATACACTCGCCAGTGACGTTCGGTTTTTATAATTTAGCAAGGAAAAATTAAATTTAAAATCTTACATAATCTAGTAATGACGAAACGTGACACACACAAAAATAATAATTTTAAGATATTTTCTTACAGAAGAGGATGTTATTAAATTGGAAATTACAAAAATAAGGTGTGATATTATGGATTGGATTCAGGTAGTTGAAAAGTTTACACAAACCTGTATTCTATGAAGATTTTACATATTTACATCTTCCTTCATTTTCCATGACAGAAAATTAAAACGCCGAAGCTTTACAATTACATTTAACCTCCTAGTTATTTGTCGTTTATTTGTATACAAGATCAAACGTGAAAAAAAAAATAGAAGAAACCACAACTAAAGTTAAAAGTAGAACAGAAAATATTTTTGTGAGGGTGGATAGGTTATTAAAACGTCGTATAGTGAAGCCATAAACTAAAACTCAGGGCGAGAAGTGAGAATTAAAAAATAATTTATGACAGGCAATGTAGAATTTAAGGTTAATACAAGGGATATGTACTGCAGAAAACCTGGTGTTAGGGGACATAGCCATGGAAATACGTGAACTGACTCAGGAAATAAATACATATCATCTTTTATTTAACGACTCTTTAAATACCTCAGACAATACAGGGTATACACAAAAGAATGGTGCGGTTTCAATAGTGAAAACTATTGAAACCGCACCATTCTTTTGTGTACACCCTGTATAACACCAGATAATATGACGATGACATTAATAAAGAATTGGAAGAAATGTGGAAATGAACGATCGTAGCCTAATTTTAAATAATATCCCGGTATAAGATTGGAGTGGCTCAAGATAAACAGCCATAACTTCAGTCAAGACAGGCGTCTTCGAGGCTGCTATTCGAGCCCATTGCTTCTGAAATAGAAGCCAGAACTGTCACTGCATGAGCCAGCTTAATCAGTTGTTCGTAAATTCTAAACGATACAACACACACAGTTAAGGTTCTTTGTGGCAGTGGGCATGTCTGTCCTACCTCTAACATTGCCACTTTTTTCCAGCTGTGCCCAGGAGCACCGATACTATACCGGAACACATCTGTGGGGTGTAATAACGTATATATATCATCATGACATGCCATTGCACTGTGCCCCATTTGCCTTACGTCAGTAATCCCGTGAATCTCAGCCATTTGACACTCGATAAAGGCAAAGTTGCTCCTGTCTACGCCATGAGGGCATATGGAGAGTGCGGGTACAGCTAAACGCCTTCTTATCTACGGCTCTAGATAGACATGAGTGGTCTACATAATGCCCCAGCCGCTTTACCCGCGAAAATAAATCCGGTACTCATTAAACGGAGGCTGGGTAGGCCCCAGAGCCGGTCTGGACTATTTGGAGAAGAGAAAAATCTCTTGCTCATTCCGGGATTTGAACCCCGCAAATTCCAGGTCGTAGTCTAGTCATTGTAATAACTACGCTATCCTTGTACTTTACAATTTCAACTAAACTCACCGTGTTGTGTTGTTAATAGTATAGAAATTAAATCAATATCCGTCCAAACACAGTTAAATTCTATTTATTACACACAACTACATGTTTAGACCTATTTCAGGTCATCCTAAGATTCACAATTGGTCTTTAAAACATATTGAGGAAGAACTATACATTATGTAGGTCCATAAAATATAATTAATATTGTAAACCACTTGTTTTTAGGACTTTGTCCATCGTCTTTATTGCGAATAAAATGTAAAATATAAAAATTTAAAATATAAAATATATAAAATCTACATTTCGGAAGATGGCTCTTCTGTCTTCAGGCCTACTCAGATGGATCCTGTTGATTGATCTAGTATCAATCACCGGACCTGATTGAGACTATCTCAATCAACAGGTTCCACCTGAGTAGGCCTGAAGACAGAAGAAGAGCCATCTTCCGAAAAGTAGATTTTATATATTTTATATTTTACATTTTTATATTTTACATTTTATATTTTACAATTTATATTTTACATTTTATTCACAATAAAGACGATGCACAAAGTCCTAAAAACAAATGGTTTACAATATCATATACCATCGCCAAAACCTTTTAGAATTCAACAATTAAAATTATTAAAATTATTATGGTCATAAACATGAAAAATATTTGTGGATGTATTGATTAAATTTGGAATGAATCCACATCGAGGTACTCGGACTGGGGATGATGCTATGACAACTTTGGAATAACAAAGGAAGAAAATCTTTAAACAGTATTTGTAACAGTTGTGGTACAACCTCTATCAAACAGTATTTGTAACAGTTGTGGTACAACCTCTATCAAACAGTATTTGTAACAGTTGTGGTACAACCTCTATCAAACAGTATTTGTAACAGTTGTGGTACAACCTCTATCAAACAGTATTTGTAACAGTTGTGGTACAACCTCTATCAAACAGTATTTGTAACAGTTGTGGTACAACCTCTATCAAACAGTATTTGTAACAGTTGTGGTACAACCTCTATCAAACAGTATTTGTAACAGTTGTGGTACAACCTCTATCAAACAGTATTTGTAACAGTTGTGATACAACCTCTATCAAACAGTATTTGTAACAGTTGTGGTACAACCTCTATCAAACAGTATTTGTAACAGTTGTGGTACAACCTCTATCAAACAGTATTTGTAACAGTTGTGGTACAACCTCTATCCACACATATTGTTGGTGTTTAAGACGACAACAATTGTAATAATTTTAATAATCTTAATTTTATTTATAGACTTACAGAATGTACATATCTTCCTCTATATGTTTTAAAGACCAATTGTGAACCTGAGTGTGACCTGAAGTAGGTCTAAACATGTAGTTCCTTATGATAAATAGAATTTACTTTTGTTTGGACAGATGTTGATTTAATTTTTATACTACTTCTTAACCCCTCAAATATAAGACGCAAATCACTTTTCAAAGTACAAACTCAGGATCTTTATTTAGCCCAGCAATGGACTGTAGTGATCGCACATGCCACCTGCATTAACGTGACAGAAGTAGATACTGTGCGAAGTCTGAATTTCTACCTGTAGTGTTGCTGAATACTCAAGTCTTCTGGGATGCTAGTTTATGTCTTTGAGCAAACAGTTACCGATTTTTCGAAGAACTGTAGTGCTTTCATCTTCAGAGTTAAGCAGACTTGGACTGCTTGATCTTGAAAAGCCATTTATCGAAAGATACAGCGTAATATCCCAGAAGACTCGAATCTTCTACTCGATATTGTGCCCAAACATTTTACTTTGCTTCTCGCAATAAACATAGATCGCCGTCACAAACCTCTCTTAGCTGCATGAACTTCATGACTGAAAAGTTTCGTGCTTTCTGTAAGGTAGAAACTAAGCTTCTCTATGTTACTGAGATCAGTTTCGCTTTTATAGGGTTAAGAAGCCAGTAGTAACATAGAACGCTGTAATCATATTATTAATGTTAATACTTAACATTAGTTAGACCCAAACTTGAGTATGTCTCAACTGTATGGAATGGTATAACGTCTCATTCATTCTGTAGTCTGTCTTACGACAGGTCCGTAGCCTCTTCCAAAGCGAGTTCTCCACAGGGTGCGATCTAGTGCTTCCTCTTTCAATTTCCAGTATCTTTTCTTTTCCTTAAGGTCATCCAGTAGCTGCTTACGTCTTCTCCCTCGTCGTCCCGTTATTTCTATCCTTCCTTCTAACTTTCCTTCAATCACGTGTTTCAGAAGACAGTTTCTACGCAAGATGTGACCAATCCAGTTAGCCTTTCTTCTTTTTATTGTATGTAGGATGTTCCTCTCCTCCTTGACTCTGTGTAATACTTCTTCATTTCTCACACGATCGGTCCAACTGATCTTCTCCATTCTTCTCCAGCACCACATTTCAAAACTTTCCAGATACTTCTGATCTACTTTCCGAAGTGTCCACGTTTCAGCACCATACAAAGCTACGCTCCAAATGTAGCACTTTACTAGTTTCTTCCTTAAATTTAATTCCAGTTTGCTGGTGAAAATATTCTTCTTCTTGTTGAATGCTGCTTTTGCCATGGCAATTCTGGATTTAATTTCACGTGTACACCTTGCATCACTTGTTATGATGCTACCCAAATAATTGAAATATTCCACATTCTCCACTTGTTTTTGATCTCTCTTAATTTTCATTGGGGATGGTTGCCTTGAGATTTTCATTACTTTAGTTTTTCCAACATTCATTTCCATTCCATAGCGTCTTCCAATTTCAATTAGTCTATCATGCCCTGTAGTACCTTTTCTTCCCTAGCCAGTAGCACAAGGTCATCTGTATATTTCACAGTGCGAATTACTTGTCCTCCTATTTTGAAGTCTCCAAACCCTTCAAGAGCTTCCTTGGTAAGGTACTCGCTGTATAAGTTGAACAGAATCGGTGACAAGGAGCAACCTTGTCTAACTCCTCTTTCAATCTTCACACTTCTCGTCTCCCCTTGGTCCAGTCGTATTTTGACCCTCTGTTCCATGTACAATTTGCTGATCAATCTTCTTTCGCGCCAGTCTATCCCAATTCCTTTTAGGATTTGCATTAATTTGGTCCAGTTGACACGGTCAAATGCCTTCTGCCAGTCTATGAAGCAAGCACACAATTCCTCATCTATGACCAAGGTTCGTTCTGATATTATTCTCAGCATCCCAATTGCATCCCTAGTTCCTTTTCCTCTTCTAAATCCAAACTGATCTTCTCCAAGTGCATCTTCAATTTTCCTCTCAATCCTTCTTCTAAGTATTCTCGCTACTATCTTTGCTGCATGAGCGATGATGCTGATTGTGCGATGGTCGCTGCATTTTGTAGCTTTGGGCTTCTTCTTTAAGGCAATCATTGTAACTTCAATAAAATCTCTGGGCCATTCTCCAGTTACATACATGCTGTTGATCATCTGTGTCATTAGCCTTAGACCACCTTCTCCCAACAATTTGAGTACATCCCCACGTACATCATCATCTCCTGTAGCCTTCTTATCCCTCATCTCCTTAATAGCTTTTTCCACTTCACTTTGCAAAATATAAGGGCCTTTCTCATCTTCATACACTTCATCTTCAGGTTCGACTTCTAGGTGTTCTGGTCGATTAGCTCGATCGTAGAGCTCTGTGATATACTTCTCCCAAATTTGCAGTACTCGTCTCTGATTTATTATTATATTGCCTTGAGAGTCTTCGATGCCAATGTTTTGAACCCCATGGTTTTCTTTCCAACCTAGTTCCTTTGCCTTCATGTACATTAAATCATAACGTCTACTGACACCAAAATGCTGGAATGCACTCACCGGAAATTTCGTAGCCCTATCTCAAAATGGGCCGATCCCAGTGGCCGTGCGGTCTAAGGCGTGGGTCTACGGCCGCTAGCTTACTGGGATTGTGGGTTCGAATCCAACTGGGGGCATGGATATTTGTGAGTGTTGTGTGTTGTCAGGTAGAGGTCTCTGCGACGGGCTGATCACTCATCCAGAGGAATCCTACGAGTGTGGTGTGTCTACAAAAGTGTGATCGTGCAGCCTCAAAAACTGAGGCGGCCTAGGCCCCTAAGTGGCTGTCGAGTCATTCAAAAAAAATGTCAAAATGATTTCTTTGCTCATGGCCATGTTACTTATGAGAATTTCCTTGAATTTCTAAAGCTTCATACCTGCATATTATGGACCCAGCTGTAGCAGGCATTCCCTCTGTTCAATCTGCTCTTACGTCTCTACAGTATGTAACAACGTCACTGGAAATAATTCTCCAGGAAGCTCCTATTAGTAATGCTGTCACACTGCTCTGAGTGCTTTCAGCTGGTTCACGTTACAATTTTAGACTCTACAATATGAAATAGTAACACGGGGTCAAATTTTGGAAGCGCGGTGGATGTAACAACACTGACATTCATTCTTCAACCACCAAAATACAGTATTATCACAAGTGCATTAGGAGAAACCAAATTTTAATTATGCAGAATCCAATTTCCCCTTCAAACACATGGTTGCCTTTTTTTATATAGAATGCGCTGCTATAAGCCCTTAAATATTTAAAAATATTTTTTCGGTTTTGCAGGAACACATGCGTATTTGATAGTCACTTTAATATCGTACAGAAAGTCAATGACATTTTTACCTTTCATTTTACATTCATGTTTTTAAGGACACTTTGTTTAGAAGAAGAGGCACGTTTTGACCCAAGGCGGAAATAACGGGAGGGGTGACAATTTTAAGACAAACATTAATACATATTATCAAAAAACTGAGTTTCTGCCTCACAGAAAACAAACTCTGTCTACATTACGAAGAAACATTTCTCTTTGTTTTTGGGATTATAAGAAAGAAAAATAGGCTGTTTATGGAAAATGCAGATGCTTTTGAATTTAAATCTGATGGCAAATATAGAAGCCACTGGGTTTTAATGCGTCTAGGTAGCTGGAAAGACTAATGAGTAACTGTATAATATGTAGTTCAACATTCAACACACATTATTTCGATAACCAAAACAAAGTGGGTAATATGGAAGGGGAATGTAGCACATGTGGAACAGAATAGGCACATAAAGCACTTGATAGAACACCTGAAAGCAAAATACCACTTTTAAGACATAGGCACAGATTGAGGATGGCTTTTAACTAGAATGTAAGAATTATTTTGACCCAATAAAGAGGCCAGTGGCAGTAAATAATGTACAGCCAATAGGTCAGAGAGTTTCTTGATTAAGTATGGACTATCAGAGTCTTAAGAAGGGCTTTATTCTATGGAGTCAGTTATTTCGATGTACAATACAATGGATTCCAAGGAAGTCGAACCAAGAGGAACGACCAAGAAACAGATGGTGGAATTGTGTACAAACAGACACTAAGAAGTGTAAAATTAACAACTGAAAAGAAAGGTCAAAAAACAGAGCTGACTGGGAAAGGGCCATTAAGGAGGCGAAAGTCCGCATTGGACTGTAGTGCCACCGAAGAAGAAGAAGAATACAATGGATTTCTTCATTAAATAATGCGATGCCTATTTCTGGATCCGTACAAACGTCCCTTCCAGCCCTCCCACCAAGCACGAGACCTTTCCAGCAACATTTCTGAAAGACCTGGAGTAAACTCCTTTCCTGCCATATTTTCTAGAAACGTACACAAATTTGCGCAAACTGGGGAGAAACCTTGACAAACACAAGAGGAGTTTTCTGTAATGCGTGCCATGTTAAACTAGTGAAGATTCAATGCGGAATCACTTATTTTATAACCTCTTTCTTTTGTTCCTTTCGCACACGCATCTCGTCACTTTCTCCCACACACACTATCCCCATCCCGTCAATTCTTCTCCTGTTTCCATCCAATCATTAAATTCCATTTTTGTCGTTCAGATAGCACAGTTTCATGCACTGAGCTGCCATATTTTTAAAGACGTGAAAGAAGCGTGTTTATCGGTGTATAACACACATACCTAGAGTCACGTGTTTATCAGTGTATAACACACATACCTGGATCACGTGTTTATCATGTATAACACACATACCTAGAGTCACGTGTTTATCAGTGTATAACACACATACCTAGAGTCACGTGTTTATCAGTGTATAACACACATACCTAGAGTCACGTGTTTATCAGTGTATAACACACATACCTAGAGTCACGTGTTTATCAGTGTATAACACACATACATAGAGTCACGTGTTTATCAGTGTATAACACACATACCTAGAGTCACGTGTTTATCAGTGTATAACACACATACCTAGAGTCACGTGTTTATCAGTGTATAACACACATACCTAGAGTCACGTGTTTATCAGTGTATAACACACATACCTAGAGTCACGTGTTTATCAGTGTATAACACACATACCTAGAGTCACGTGTTTATCAGTGTATAACACACATACCTAGAGTCACGTGTTTATCAGTGTATAACACACATACCTAGAGTCACGTGTTTATCAGTGTACAGCATACATACCTGGAGTCACAGAACACACACGCAGTCATTAACCGTCTCCTTCTTCATATATTTACACTTTCTTAGGCCTTTTATGCATATTATTCAACATAATATTAATTACACCTTGGGAAAGAGTACTGCATGATAAGGGCCACAGGTAAAGGGAAGAGGACGACTAACAAGTTAGGAAAATAACAATATTTTGTAACACTTCCGGCTCATTCACTCTGCTACTCTTCGTATCAATTCTGTAATTCCTGATGACTTTCGATACAGTCTACAGGCGATCACTAAAGTCCTTTAGCTTTTCGTGTGGGTTATGTTTAGTTCTGTGAAACATAACTGACACATAACAGGACTTTTACCATTATCACTGAATACAATGATCAGGTTTCGAAGGCAGTTTTACTTCATGTGAAAATACATGAAGTAAAACTGCCTTCGAAAAATTGTGTTTGTCTTCAGTGAAAGTGGTAAATTTCCTGGTACATATTAGTGATGTTTAACGTGTTAAATCGTTTTCAAAAGATTATATGGCATATGTTAAGATCGCTAAATATTTCTTCCACCCCTTTGTCTCTGCCTTATTTCTTGTGCTTATCTCGTAATCGCTGAGATGTAGTAAGTCTTGCACTTCTCTCCCACAAGGCTAGAGAACACTATTTGTTACACATACCTGGTAAAGGTGGAGATAGCATGTTCCCTGTTTTTGTCTCCTAAAGACTGAGATATCCTCTTTCCTGTACTTCCCACATAAAAATTCTAGAGGCCTATATCGTTACTTGTTCCTGAGCCTTCATTGCCTACCTGACTGGTATAAGAGTCTGAATTTTAAAGACCAGTCACATATTTGTAGGTAACTTTGTTACTTTTGTTCGATTTTAACCAAAATTTAAATGTATTGACAAATTGTACTGAGAATCCCAAGTAGGAAATATCACGAAATTCTCTCTGGTGCGAGACACTTTGTTCCGTGCGGGTATACAGAAAGTAGAAAGGACAGGACAGGTACGACGAGGTTGTTAGTGGCTATTTACTTTGAAACCTCGCCTAAAAAGGACTGCTTAGGAAGTAGAGAGCTAAAGAAATACACGTCTTGGTTAGTCAGTTCGAAGTAGCCACAGTAAATATAGCGTATATAAATTTACATCTTTTTGTAAGAAGCGTAAACTTACGAATGAATTAGAAGATTTATAACTTTTATGTCTCCTCTTTATCATACATATTTAAAGTGATCATACCAGGGAGGATATGATCAGCAGGACAAGCAGCATGCATGGGAGAGATGAGAAATGCATGAAAAAAAAATTAGTTGGAGAAAATGTATGAAAGAGTTCACTTGGGAAACCTAGGAATAGATAGAAGTAATATTAGGATGTCAGAAGACTAAAATGCATATAAATTATATCCAAACTCCAGCTTATGCCACATAGTAAGCACAGTGCTTCTCCAGACACAGACTAACCAGTTAACGCTGTATACGGAAAGAATAACAGTTTCTTGTGCAATCAAAAGCAACGCATAAATACGTGCTCTGTGTGACAAAACACAGAGATTCGTGACGCTGATGCACGTGGTACGTGCAGACACTCTGCGATTTATGCACTGGTTACGTTCCCAAAGATCCGGCGCAAGTCGGAATTTAGTAGTACATATGGTCAATTATATATATGTATAAATTTTAAATCCAACATCCAACACACTGGAACCTGACCGGCAGCAACATGACCGCTCCGCCACCTGTTATCGCCCAGCAGTATTCTTCTGCCACCTTCATCTTATCGCCCTTTAATTCCCGCAAAGAAAAATTCGGCGCGCCTATCAAAAAACTTTATTTCAATTTTTATTTTTTAAAGTTGCTTAAGACTAAAATTGCATAACTTGAACTGAGTAAGCAGGGGAATGGAATGTCTGCATACCAACTACTGAGGCTTTCATGTTTGAAATAAACCGTTAGTACCGTAAGTACACGATCACAGTGTGGACTGGACTTGTCTGGCTTACAGCAAAGCTCACAAGCAGTGGGCACTGCAGTAGATATTCTAGTTCCATAATAGACGGAACATTCTTGATCAACTGACAAATTATTGTCTACCAAAACAGATGGAAAATTCTTGATCAACTGACCTACTCTTATCTTCCATAATAGATGGAAAATACTTGATCAACTGACCGATTTTTATCTACCAAAATAGACGAACAATTCTTCATCAACTGACCTAATATTATCGTCCATATTAGACGGAACATTCTTGATCAACTGGCCGATGATTGTCTACCACAATAGACGAAAAATTATTGATCAATTGACCTGCTATTATCTTCCATAATAGACGGAAAATACTTGATCAACTGACAGATTGTTATCTACCACAATAGACGAAAAATTCTTCATCAACTGACCTACTATTATCGTCCATATTAGACGGAACATTCTGATCAACTAATCGATTATTGTCTACCACAATAGACGAAAAAGTATTGATCAACTGACCTACTATTATCTTCCATAATAGACGAAAATTCTTGATCAACTTACCTACTATTACCTTCCATATTAGATAGAAACTTCTTATTAACTGACCGGCTATTTTGTTACGTAATAGAAGGATAATTCTTGACAATCTGACCAAAAATTATCTTCCACAATAGACGGAACATTCTTGATCAACTGACCGATTATTGTCTACCATAAAAGAAGAAAAGTTCTTGATCAACTGACCTACTATTATCTTCCATAATAGATGAAAATTCTTGATCAACTTACCTATTATTACCGTCCATATTAGATAGAAACTTCTTGATCAACTAACCGCCTATTATATTGCGTAATAGAGAAAGAATTCCGAAAATTATCTTCCACAATAGACGGAAAATTCTTGATCAACTGGCCTACTATTACCTTCCATATTAGACGGAAATTTCTTGATTAAATAAACGGCTATTTTTTTTCAGGCTGACAGACTATTATCTCCCACCTTAGCCGGAAAATTCTGACCAACTGCGCGACTATTATCTTCTCGTTTCCACGGAGCTGGTAACTGCTTACACCTGCTTGTGTCATGTTGTACACATCCACATCGCTTGTTTCGTTTTTTAATTAAGGACAGAGGTTTGTATCATCCAGGCGTTCACCATAACTTTTACTGTGGTTCAGACACACTGGTAATTAGGCACACCACAGTTCAGCAGTGTCAACCATTAATTTTGTAGTATTACAGCAGGAAGTGAAGTAGAGGCTTGCTGCTTTAACAGGCTATTAATAATCACAAATTCTCTCAGTGTAATAAGCTATGTCATTTTTATTATGCATAGCTATGGTTTTTGTAACTACTGAGCAATTACTTGCACACACAAACTCAACCACGCAAATCGTTGAAACTCAGTATTAATGAGGAACAAAATTAATATTTAATTTAATTTAACAAATAAATGTGTTTAAATTTATACGGGTACCATTATTTTTATACACTAATACTGTGCCTATCATTCTACTTGTTTCTCACGATACTGTATCAACTACGTAAGTTTGTAGCATCACCATATGACACTACTTACACTGTCAGTTTATTCACTAATGCTGTTTCAGCTGAAGAGTTTGGCCAGCACAGATTTGCATGATATGTGAAGATGGTAATCAATGACGGAAGATAAGGGTTTGCAAACAGGGGTTCTTGGCCTCTTTCAAAATAGTATCTCGGAATTTGGAAATAAAAACTGATGAAAATCAAGGACGTGTCAGAATCTCAGTCGTTACACCGAGTATTCTGATTTAGGGATTTCGTGGTTCTACTCAGGACGTCTAGACTAGTGGTCTGAGAAATGTTAATATGGGACCCTTTTGAATAAATCTGAATTTTCGCTGAAACCCTGCATAATAAAAGAATAAAATATTTAGCACATTTATGAAAAACCAGAATTTGCACGCTGAAATTAAGCCAGTGCCGATTAAGCACGTACATAGTGAGGGAAATAAAAAATGCAACTGAATTTTATTAAAATTATATTTAGCAATTTCATTATAAAGGAAATAAACTTTGGAGGCAAGACAGCGTAGTCGGTATCGTGACTAGTCTATGTGCTGGAGGGTCCGGGTTTCGAAGAGGTTCTTCTCAAAGCGTCCAGGCTAACTCTGGGGTCCACCGAGCCTTCTATTCAAAAAGTAACTTGCAAGATTTCACCGGACGTAGAGCGGCCGAAACGTGAAGCTGACCACTCATCTACACCTCGTGCCGAAGTTAACAATGAGTGCGTCTATACATATACTCCCCCATACGCCTTTACGGTGTACACAGGGCCAACTTTACTTGCTGCCAATGGATTTATTTTCCACAAAAGCGGAAGTTTCTCTCTCCAGTTTCGAACACAATTATGACATATCTTTCTGCGCGGAGTGAAGTACCAGGCGATAGATAGGCACACCAAACGAAGATCCTCTTTTGCAGTCGAGAGCTCCGGGTTTCAAACCTCGGCCCGGAGTTTGACCTTTCTGAAATTTTCATGGTTTTCCTCAGACTCTCTATATAAGTGGTATTCTACGACGTCATATTTACACAAAAGTCATTTCCAATTCGTGCTTATAATTATGCTACCATTCGACGCCATAAGCAAATCTTCTGGCTGCGAACATAAACACGTGCGATAGGCCAGTGTCACTAAGACACTGCTCAAGACCGCTGACTGACACTGACTGCATTGCGGTGCGCTTCTTCAGTTGACGCGTGTCCTGTTAGTATCGACCCCTGTTGGGCTTTTGACCAGATGGTAGCCTGCAGCGGGACACTTTGGAATCTCCTTTGTGAGTAGGAAAGGACAGAAAACGTGACAAACATAAGCACTATTAAACCCCTAAAGCCCATGGTTTATGTAACACCAGGTTTTAACTTTCACAAAATTCTACGTTCTGCCCAAATAACGTCTTTATGTGTTTTGTCAGAACAAACAGCGATTATTTCACTGTACAGCATTAACTGACTGGTTTGTGTAACTGAGACGGAGTGTGTTTACTGCGCGGTACGGACTGTATTTATGTGTTTTGTGTGGATCTCAGAACAAACAGCGATTATTTCACTGTACAGCATTAACTGACTGGTTTGTGTAACTGAGACGGAGTGTGTTTACTGCGCGGTACGAACTGTATTTATGTGTTTTGTGTGGATCTCAGAACAAACAGCGATTATTTCACTGTACAACATTAACTGACTGCTTTGTATAACTGAGACGGAGTGTGTTTACTGCGCGGTACGGACTGTATTTATGTGTTTTGTGTGGATCTCAGAACAAACAGCGATTATTTCACTGTACAGCATTAACTGACTGGTTTGTGTAACTGAGACGGAGTGTGTTTACTGCGCGGTACGAACTGTATTTATGTGTTTTGTGTGGATCTCAGAACAAACAGCGATTATTTCACTGTACAACATTAACTGACTGGTTTGTGTAACTGAGACGGAGTGTGTTTACTGCGCGGTACGGACTGTATTTATGTGTTTTGTGTGGATCTCAGAACAAACAGCGATTATTTCACTGTACAGCATTAACTGACTGGTTTGTATAACTGAGACGGAGTGTGTTTACTGCGCGGTACGGACTGTATTTATGTGTTTTGTGTGGATCTCAGAACAAACAGCGATTATTTCACTGTACAGCATTAACTGACTGGTTTGTATAACTGAGACGGAGTGTGTTTACTGCGCGGTACGGACTGTATTTATGTGTTTTGTGTGGATCTCAGAACAAACAGCGATTATTTCACTGTACAACATTAACTGACTGGTTTGTGTAACTGAGACGGAGTGTGTTTACTGCGCGGTACGGACTGTATTTATGTGTTTTGTGTGGATCTCAGAACAAACAGCGATTATTTCACTGTACAACATTAACTGACTGGTTTGTATAACTGAGATGGAGTGTGTTTACTGCGCGGTACGGACTGTATTTATGTGTTTTGTGTGGATCTCAGAACAAACAGCGATTATTTCACTGTACAGCATTAACTGACTGGTTTGTGTAACTGAGACGGAGTGTGTTTACTGCGCGGTACGGACTGTATTTATGTGTTTTGTGTGGATCTCAGAACAAACAGCGATTATTTCACTGTACAGCATTAACTGACTGGTTTGTATAACTGAGATGGAGTGTGTTTACTGCGCGGTACGGACTGTATTTATGTGTTTTGTGTGGATCTCAGAACAAACAGCGATTATTTCACTGTACAACATTAACTGACTGGTTTGTATAACTGAGATGGAGTGTGTTTACTGCGCGGTACGGACTGTATTTATGTGTTTTGTGTGGATCTCAGAACAAACAGCGATTATTTCACTGTACAGCATTAACTGACTGGTTTGTGTAACTGAGACGGAGTGTGTTTACTGCGCGGTACGGACTGTATTTATGTGTTTTGTGTGGATCTCAGAACAAACAGCGATTATTTCACTGTACAGCATTAACTGACTGGTTTGTGTAACTGAGACGGAGTGTGTTTACTGCGCGGTACGGACTGTATTTATGTGTTTTGTGTGGATCTCAGAACAAACAGCGATTATTTCACTGTACAGCATTAACTGACTGGTTTGTATAACTGAGACGGAGTGTGTTTACTGCGCGGTACGACTGTATTTATGTGTTTTGTGTGGATCTCAGAACAAACAGCGATTATTTCACTGTACAGCATTAACTGACTGGTTTGTATAACTGAGACGGAGTGTGTTTACTGCGCGGTACGGACTGTATTTATGTGTTTTGTGTGGATCTCAGAACAAACAGCGATTATTTCACTGTACAGCATTAACTGACTGGTTTTGTATAACTGATACTGCGCGGTACGGACTGTATTTAGTGTTTTGTGTGATCTCAGAACAAACACGATTATTTCACTGTACAATTAACTACTGTTTGTATAACTGAGAGGAGTTGTTTACGCGCGGTACGGACTGTATTATGTGTTTGTGTGGATCTCAGACAAACAGCGATTATTTCACTGTACAGCATTAATGACTGTGTTTGTGATAACTGAGACGGATGATTGTTTACTGCGCGGTAACGGACTGTATTTATATGTTTTGTGTGGATCTCAGAACAAACAGACGTATTATTTTCACTGTACAGACATTAACTGACTGTTTGTGTAACTGAGACGGAGTGTTTACTGCGCGGTACGACTGTATTATGTGTTTTGTGTGTGATCTCAGAACAAACAGACGATTATTTCACTGTAACATTAACTGACTGGTTTGCATAACTGAGATGGAGTGTGTTTACTGCGCGGTACGGACTGGTTTATGGTTTGGTACGGACTCGATTAATGTGTTTTATCCAGAACAAACAATTATTACTGTACACATTAACTGGATGGTTGTTTAAGGAGTGGTTACGCGCCTGTATTTATGTTTTTGTGTGGATCTCAGAACAAACAGCGATTATTCCTGTACAATTAACTGAACTGGTTTGTGTAACTGAGACGGAGTGTGTTTACTGCGGGTACGGACTGTATTTATGTGTTTTTGTGGATCTCAGAACAAACAGCGATTATTTCACTGTACAGCATTAACTGTTTGTAACTGGTGATGTGTTACTGGCGGTAGGTGTTTTATGGTGTTTGGTGGATTCTAAGAGTTTTTTGACTGTACAGATTACTGATGGTTCTGTAACTGATAACGAGTTGTGTTTACTGCGCGAGGTGTATTTATGTTTTGGTGGATCTCAGATTAGTGGATTACAAACAAGCATTAATCACTGTTGTATAACTGACGAGTGTGTTTAACTGCGGGGTTACGCGGAGCTGTATTTATGTGTTTTGTGTGGATCTCAAACAAACAGCGATTATTTCACTGTAAGCATTAACTGACTGGTTTGATAACTGAGACGGAGTGTGTTTACTGCGCGGTACGGACTGTATTTATGTTTTTTGTGGATCTCAGAACAAACAGCGATTATTTCACTGTACAGCATTAACTGACTGGTTTGTAACTGAGACGGAGTGTGTTTACTGCGCGGTACGGACTGTATTTATGTGTTTTGTGTGGATCTCAGAACAAACAGCGATTATTTCACTGTACACATTAACTGCTGGTTTGTGTAACTGAACGGAGTGTGTTTACTGCGCGGTACGACTGTATTTATGTGTTTTGTGTGGATCTCAGAACAAACAGCGATTATTTCACTGTACAACATTAACTGACTGGTTTGTATAACTGAGATGGAGTGTGTTTCTGCGCGGTACGGCTGTTTTATGTGTTTTGTGTGGATCTCAGAACAAACAGCGATTTTCTTACACTGTACTGCATTAATGAGGTTGTTTTAACTGGGGACGTGTTTTATGCTGTGTTCGACGAATAAATGTTGTTATCTCAGTAACAATACGATAGTTTCACTGTACAGATTAACTGACTGGTTTGTGTAACTGAGAGGAGTGTGTTTACTGCGCGGTACGGACTGTATTTATGTGTTTGTTGGATCTCAGAACAAACAGCGATTATTTACTGTACAGCATTAACTGACTGGTTTGTGTAACTGAACGGAGTGTGTTTACTGCGCGGTACGGACTGTATTTATGTGTTTTGTGTGGATCTCAGAACAAACAGCATTATTTCACTGTACACATTAACTGACTGGTTTGTATAACTGAGACGGATGTGTTTTACTGCGCAGGTACGGACTGTATTTATGTGTTTTGTGTGGATCTCAGAACAAACAGCGATTATTTCACTGTACAGCATTAACTACTGGTTTGTTAACTGAGACGGAGTGTGTTTACTGCGCGGTATGACTGTATTTATGTGTTTTGTGTGGATTCAGAACAAACAGCGATTATTTCACTGTACAAGCATTAACTGACTGGTTTGTATAACTGAGACGGAGTGTGTTTACTGCGCGGTCGACTGTATTTATGTGTTTTGTGTGGATCTAGAACAAACAGCGATTATTTCACTGTACAGCATTAATGACTGGTTTGTATAACTGAGACGGAGTGTGTTTACTGCGCGGTACGGACTGTTTTATGTGTTTTGTGTGGTATCTCAGACAAACAGCGATTATTTCACTGTACAACATTAACGACTGGTTTGTGTAACTGAGGACGGTAGTGTGTTTACTGCGCGGTACGGACTGTATTTATGTGTTTTGTGTGGATCTCAGAACAAACAGCGATTATTTCACTGTACAACATTAACTGACTGGTTTGTGTAACTGAGACGGAGTGTGTTTACTGCGCGGTACGGACTGTATTTATGTGTTTTGTGTGGATCTCAGAACAAACAGCGATTATTTCACTGTACAGCATTAACTGACTGGTTTGTGTAACTGAGACGGAGTGTGTTTACTGCGCGGTACGAACTGTATTTATGTGTTTTGTGTGGATCTCAGAACAAACACGCGATTATTTCACTGTACAACATTAACTGACTGGTTTGTATAACTGAGACGGAGTGTGTTTACTGCGCGGTACGGACTGTATTTATGTGTTTTGTGTGGATCTCAGAACAAACAGCGATTATTTCACTGTACAGCATTAACTGACTGGTTTGTATAACTGAGACGGAGTGTGTTTACTGCGCGGTACGGACTGTATTTATGTGTTTTGTGTGGATCTCAGAACAAACAGCGATTATTTCACTGTACAGCATTAACTGACTGGTTTGTGTAACTGAGACGGAGTGTGTTTACTGCGCGGTACGGACTGTATTTATGTGTTTTGTGTGGATCTCAGAACAAACAGCGATTATTTCACTGTACAACATTAACTGACTGGTTTGTATAACTGAGATGGAGTGTGTTTACTGCGCGGTACGGACTGTATTTATGTGTTTTGTGTGGATCTCAGAACAAACAGCGATTATTTCACTGTACAGCATTAACTGACTGGTTTGTGTAACTGAGACGGAGTGTGTTTACTGCGCGGTACGGACTGTATTTATGTGTTTTGTGTGGATCTCAGAACAAACAGCGATTATTTCACTGTACAACATTAACTGACTGGTTTGTATAACTGAGACGGAGTGTGTTTACTGCGCGGTACGGACTGTATTTATGTGTTTTGTGTGGATCTCAGAACAAACAGCGATTATTTCACTGTACAGCATTAACTGACTGGTTTGTATAACTGAGATGGAGTGTGTTTACTGCGCGGTACGGACTGTATTTATGTGTTTTGTGTGGATCTCAGAACAAACAGCGATTATTTCACTGTACAGCATTAACTGACTGGTTTGTATAACTGAGACGGAGTGTGTTTACTGCGCGGTACGGACTGTATTTATGTGTTTTGTGTGGATCTCAGAACAAACAGCGATTATTTCACTGTACAGCATTAACTGACTGGTTTGTATAACTGAGACGGAGTGTGTTTACTGCGCGGTACGGACTGTATTTATGTGTTTTGTGTGGATCTCAGAACAAACAGCGATTATTTCACTGTACAGCATTAACTGACTGGTTTGTATAAACTGAGACGGAGTGTGTTTACTGCGCGGTAAGAGTTGTACTTTTAAATAAAATTCAGGTTACACTTGGTCTTTAAAATGCTAGAAAGCTTCAAACCCCTTGTTTAGTGCGTAGGCAGTCTGCGATACAATCATTATGGGGAGTATTATTGGGGTCTTTCATACCCAGTAAATCAGGAATAAATTTAACGGCAGTTGTAACGATTTGCTGACCAACTGGAACGTACAGAATCGTTAGGAATCAGTCTGTATTTAGCGAAGTAATGTTTATCTGCACAATCCTGCAGGAATGCAGATGGCGTAAGAAGCAGTATTGTGTTTCATCTCCTTGTTCTTCTATAAATTTTTGCTTTTTCTTCACTTCCATCTAGTTCCGAGCTTAAAAATGCGTGTAGACCCCACTTCCGTTACTTCATAGACCATCATGGTGTGACACTTAATTAGGTAGAGGGTAAAATTACACTTATTTTTTGTTTAATGCTTTTTCCTCCTTCTCCTTGACATACTTATCCTTACATTTCCCTTCTTTCTCGTCCTTCACCTTATCCTTTTTCTACCCCCCTTGTCTTCATTTCAGTTTTTGTTCTCCTTATTCTCTACACATTCATCCTCTTTTCCCCTTTATTCTACCATTCTACTTTTCCTCTATCCTTTTTTATTGTTTTGCTCATTGTACTATCTCCTAATCTTTCCTTCGGCAACATTTCCTCCTCCCACTACTTTACATATTCTTCCTCTTCCACTTCTTCTCTTACTACTTTTCCTGCTATTTTCCTTATTCTACCTCTTCATATGTTTAGCACAATTATGATGCCAGATCAGAAAGAGGCATTGAGCTAAAATATTAAATTATTATAACCTTCACTAAATTCATCGTTATCTTCCTCCTTAAAATTCCTTGTCTCTTCCATCTACATTTCTATCCTTTATTACATCTTTCCCCCATGTTCCATGTTATATCTTTCTGTTCCTTAAACTTCTTTGTATTCTAGTTACATAAAGAATAACTGATAACAGCACTGAAACCATACAGAACACGCCAATACCATCACCATCACGCTTTGGTGCGATTGGAAATAATCAGCGTTCTGACGTACACAGTTGTGCATTTAGTGTGTGAAATGGATGAAGCGAATATTCAGCATGCTATGTCGCCTATACTGTTATCATCAAATTCAGTTCACACATGGCTATGTTTGTATGGCAGAGAAAATTGAAGCAGAACGGTAACACTTAAATGAATAGCAGAATAGGTGTGTAGCTCTACTTGCATGTACGCTTATCTGCACTTCAATAGACGTTGGATGAAATACAGATATCGATTAGAGACAAGCACTGTGAGTCTATTGAGGTTTCTAGCATTGTCTGCGTCTTGCAGTGACGTTTTGGAACCAGAGAAATAAATATGAATAAATATAGACTGAAAAGTAGGGTTAAAATGTGGTGATTTTGTTTAAAGTAAGGCAGAAACCAGTGAGCAGGCGACATAGTCTGTTGCTGTGCGACAACAATACCTCCGCTACAAACAGAAAAGGCGGTTCTCCAACAATGAGTTTCATTTCACACGCGTTCGCGCAGTTACAAAAAGCATTAGCTTCGTCATCCTTGTCTGTCCTTCCGCCAGCTATTCAATCCTTCGATCTAACCGGCCGTCCGCATGGAAAAACTCGGCTCCTATTAAATGGATCTTCGTGAAATTTCCTAATGGGGGGGTTTTAGTAAAAATTGTTCGACAGAGTTTAATTTTGGTGAAAATCGGACACAAATAACAGGCACTTTAAATGAAAATCTACACACACTTATGACTACTTCTGTTAGTAGTGTTACCATAGTTGCAGTCCATAGTAATCGATATTAACCTCTCTTATTTCTTCATACGTTCGACATGAATAATTAAAGAAAATAAAAACGTGAAATCATGAAATTTGTCATCATAATTTAATAATATAATTCAAAATTATAATTAGTTATGGTTAGGAATAGAGAGTTTGCTATGTAGATAGATTATGAACACACACACAAATTCTTTCTAAGTCAGCAACTACAAATATGTCGCAGGGGTGAATGTTTGACGTAATATATGACCGTTATGTTCAATAAAGTAACGTATATATATCATACATTCTGCAAATAATTACGTATAATAACAGGCCCTAACAATAGTCATAACATTCTATGTTATGTGCATAATTTTGAAGAGTAACAAACGCACAATTCCTACCTTGCTGATAAACTTACCTACGATAGTTTTACTGCATCTGCGCAGACCGTAAAGTGTGTAGATGGCAAGTACAGGCCTGCATCGTTGGTATGTCCTACTGGAAAACTTCTGTTTTGAAACTAATGAAACTACCTCTTCACGGGAAACTCATTAATGACATCAAAAGATTTAATGAATATCTAAATTTACATTCTGGGAATTTCAAGTTAGCAGAAAAATATAATTGAATTTGCACGAACACTTATCAGAAAAAGTAATTCTCTACTTTTCGCAGCGTACTTGAACATTCAAACAGCCAGAATAATGAGAGATTTTACAGTTTACACGTTGTGAACTTCAAAGCTGATTTAACACACATCGATATTTGCATTAGGCTTTCGTCATATTCCACTCTGGCGTTATATGACTTTGCATTCCAGTTCCGTAATTCCGGTGTTCTGTGTTCGTGACATCACACAACACGAAGCCGGATTGATGTGACTCAAAAGCCCTACAGTTGTGTTTGAGAGAAATCCTTTTCAAATCGCAGCTGGTTTACCGGAAATCATAAATGAGGTTTCGACTTTTTTCCTAAATCCTTTAAAAAAATACTGTAACAATTTCTTGAAGCAGACTTCATCGTCTTCTTTCCAACCCGCTACTTATCTTAATCGAAAATGAAGGTATGCTAGGCTGTTGCGACATATGGACTGGTAACAGATGAAAGCATTGAATTCCTTCGAAACTTCAGAAACTATTTATCATTGGACACTGTGTAACTTCACAGAAGATCTGAGCATTCAGCAACATCACAGTGGCAACATAAAATCCCGCGTATTCTTATTATTATTATTATTATTTCCCTCAGAGCATTTCAAAGTGTTCCAACTTCATTCCCATCTTCTACGTGGTCTATATTATTCTTATTACACACACTCACAAGCTCCAGAGAAAATTGTGGATCAGTTCTTTTATATAGAGACCTCCCCCCCCCCCCAATTACCGTTCAAGATTGTTCCGACATCGGCAAAGTTAGTTGCTATGACGTAAGACAAGACAGATTTTTCCCATAAATGCAACATTAAAATGTGGAGGTCAGTTCCAAAAAAAATTAATTTGAGAAGGAATAAAGACGTATTTATACTTAAGAAAAACTTACATAAAATATGAAATGATAAGCAATTGAAAGTTTAAGGAGCAGGCACTTTCTCTACAAATGTAGGCAGGTCATCTGGATCACCATCGCCAATGTACAACAATACAGGTGGCCAGACACGGCTCCCTGAAGATGACTTAAAGAACTGAAGCACAGAATTCTGGCGAGACAAAGACATTTCATTGTCCTTCAGAATCTTCTCACAGCAAACAAGAATTCTTATCTCTCCTTGTCTAGTTACTACGGCTCGCTGATCATTTCAGTCAGTGTCCTCAAACACCGTGATGCCAATTTCAATAAGACCAAGACCCTCACTAAAATTTACAAATGTCACGGCCCTGTCCTTAGGCTCAGGCTCAGCTTCCCCAGCTACTTCATAGGCCCCTTGCTTCCGAATTTCAACAAGACGGTCATACACGTGAAAAACTTACAAAAAATACGAAATAACAAACCAGTGACAATTTAGGGAAGAGGACTTCGTCGTGAACTGTAGGCGGGTCATCTGGATCATCGTCTGTGATGTCAAACATTACAGGTGGCGACGCACGAGTCCGTGAAGAAGACTTCAAGAAATCAAGTACTGAAGTCGTTGGAGACAAATACGTACTGAAGTCGTTGGAGAAAAAGACGTACTGAAGTCGATGGAGACAGAGACGTACTGAAGTCGTTGGAGAAAAAGACGTACTGAAGTCGATGGAGACAGAGACGTACTGAAGTCGTTGGAGACAAAGACGTACTGAAGTCGTTGGAGACAAAGACGTACTGAAGTCGTTGGAGACAAAGACGTACTGAAGTCGTTGGAGAAAAAGACGTACTGAAGTCGATGGAGACAGAGACGTACTGAAGTCGTTGGAGACAAAGACGTACTGAAGTCGTTGGAGACAAAGACGTACTGAAGTCGTTGGAGACAAAGACGTACTGAAGTCGTTGGACCTCTTCTCCTTCAGAATCTACTCACAGCAAGCAGGCATCTTCGTAATTTATTGTCCAGTTGTTGCTGCTTGCTGCTCGTTACAATCAATGTCCTCAAACACCTCTCACGGTCCTGGCCTTAGGCTCAGGATCCGGTTCCTCAGCTTCTTCAGCTATTTCAAGGGCGCTTTGCTTCCGACTTTCAACAAGACGGTCGAGCACGAGAGCCTGATCACGGTAGTTCGGCACCTCAAGACATCGATAGCGTCGTGCGTACGGATTTGCTCGCTTGGCCTAATATGTTGGGCAAACAACGTAAGTGTAGAGCGACGTAAGTTGGGGAATAGGATAATTTAGTCTTGACTATTGATGACATCAACATTTTATTCCACCCTAAATAACCTCTTGCACTGTAAAAACTTCATTAAAAATTTCTTAACGACGACCAAGTTATTACTTTCCGGGATTCTTGGTGCACTGTAACATATGTTTTCTTTTAAAGCTGCCTATTTAAAATAGATGATAAAAGCAGTTGCATAGAATGCAGCCTACGGCCTTTAAGCAGTCATGTCTAAAGAAGCAACAGTACCAACTCCAGAGGTAACCTTTTCAATTATCAGTATTAAAATACATTGTAAAAATCTTTAAACCGACAATAATATTCAAATTAAGAAATACAATTTCGCGTGCACAATTTAATATATATATATATATATATATATATAGTTTTTTTTAGATCTGAATCAGACCCAGAACTTCTGCAGCAGTAATTTCGTTTCACATTAAGAGTTGTGAATACCGTACATACTGGCAAGTGTACGAAGTGAGTTTTGTAAAACCTTCGGGTTTTCTGTATTGGGTCTGCTTTAGGAAAGAGCAAGCCTGCAGAAAGAACGCTGTGACATTGTTGTATGCAGATGTTACATGCCGTGTATGTGCTACCGTTACTGAATGTGAGGCATGAATATTTTCAGTTAACTTTCCTACGTATATTTATTTTCTTTCTTTTGTTTATTTATTATTTTTTCTTTATTTCCGTTTAACCCTAGCTCATAAATAATCAGCAGGTGTTTTCATCATATTTGTTTCATTCTCGTCCATCTAATAGCAGGATTTTTTCAAACAAATTCCAAGACGATAAGGAAAAAAGATATATAGTATACGTATAACTAACACCGTGACGTGTTCGAGTAATGTTTAAACTTCCTCAGCTATCCTAACAGCCTGATAGCATTCCACTCGAAGAGAGCGGACTTATGGCAATTTAATGTCACCGGCAACAATAAAACGTCCTTAGGTCATGTAAAGTGTCCGATATTTTTGATCGATTTTAACCAAATTTGGCTTTTCTCAACACATTTTCATGAAAGTCTCCAATAACAAATTTCACGGAAATCCTTCCAGTGGGAACCGCGCTGATACATGCCGACAGACGGACGGACAGACATGACGAAGGTAATAGGCGCATTTCGTGACTATGCAAACGTGCCTAAAAACAGAATGTATAAAAACACAACAATAAATATTGATATTAGACCATTTTTCTTCGTTTGTTCCTTTCCGTCTTGCATTAAACAATGACTGTTTACTGACGTAAGATCACTTCAGTCTGTTTTTTTTTTAGCTGGACCACACACACATATATATATAATCCCGAAGACATATTTGTATTTGAAGAGTTTTTCCAAGTATTCATTTTCTTGGAACTGAGGAAAACTATAACTCTAGTCATTCGAGATATTTTAAACTAAAACAGGAAATAAATTAACTACGGATTTTTATGATACATATCACATTTGAAACCATCTACTTTATGGAAACTGTCCATCTTACAGTGTTAAAACAAGACCATTAATTTCGGCGGCAGAATTACTCCCCATGCTCAGGCTAAAACTAAAGTTACACCCACTCAGATTGGCCCGATATCTAAAGCCCAGAAATTTGGAATATCTTCACCTATCGGGTCCAACTGAGTATGTTTATATTTTTAACGCGGGGTTATAGATGATATCCTTAAATTAAATTAATTCAAAATAGGAATACAAAACTTCATTATGCATCAAAACATATTTTTTCACATTACTTATTATTATTATTATTATTATTATTATTCAGGACTTATAACTTTATTAATATCCCAATATCCCGTCGGCACACCGAATTTTATCATGCTATAGCGGTATGGTTACGGAGAGGCATTTTGCAATTTTCCGACAGAATATCATATCTGGTGAACGGGAAATAGTCGCCCATGGGAAGATAGAATCGCTTTTTGATTGGCTTCCGAACGTAAAGTAAACGAACTGGACATGTCAGTTAAATGGATGTTCATAGCTTTCGAATACAAGTACTTTGAGTAAGCAAACGCATCATTAGTGACGTTCGATGTACAGAAGATTATATATGCTTTGGCTTTTTTATACAGGGTGTTCAATCAGCTAGGCACACCTATAACGTTGCGTCAATTACTGAAGTGGAGTAATGGGGTTTGTTTTTTAATGGTCTGAAGCAATAAGAGTGGGAATTACTGGAGATGGCGGTTTGCTTTGTAACGCTAATAATTTGTGACGTTTTGACGCAGCGTATTTGATTAGACGTCAGTAAACCACGAATAAGAGATGATTAGTGAATAATAAATTATAAATGATTATGAGGAAATGGCGCCGATCCCAGTGGTCGGGCGGTCCAAGCCTTGGGTCTGGTGCCGCTCGCTTGCTGGGAATGTGGGTTCGAATTCCGCCGGAGTCATGAATGTTTTTCTCTTGTGATTGTTGTGTGTTGTCAGGTAGAGGTCTCTGCGACGGGCTGATCACTCGTCCAGAGAAGTCCTACCGAGTGTGGTGTGTCTAATGTGTGTGATCGTGAAGCCTCAAAATTAAGGGGCCTGTCCCACTAGGGGCTATTGCACCACTGGGGGGGGGGGGGGAGAATGAGGAAACTGCTGTGAGGTAAGCTAAGACCTGTTTTGGCACTTTTTGGAGGGACTAGGAAAATTACTAACAAGCGACGAAATTTCCGCAGAAGGAAAGAGTTCTGGAACGTTTGGACAATCGTAGCAACAGGACAAAAAATGAAAACGTCGGTAAGGAAGGTAAACTGGTAAGGTGTGTCAGTAAGTCAAGTGTCCACAGGTAACATGGTAAGGTGTGTCAGTAAGTCAAGTGTGCACAGGTAACATGTTAAGGTGTGTCAGTAAGTCAAGTGTGCACAGGTAACATGTTAAGGTGTGTCAGTAAGTCAAGTGTGCACAGGTAACATGTTAAGGTGTGTCAGTAAGTCAAGTGTCCACAGGTAACATGTTAAGGTGTGTCAGTAAGTCAAGTGTGCACAGGTAACATGGTAAGGTGTGTCAGTAAGTCAAGTGTGCACAGGTAACATGTTAAGGTATGTCAGTAAGTCAAGTGTGCACAGGTAACATGTTAAGG
Source organism: Reticulitermes speratus (assembly GCA_021186555.1). Lineage (NCBI taxonomy): Eukaryota > Metazoa > Arthropoda > Insecta > Blattodea > Rhinotermitidae > Reticulitermes > Reticulitermes speratus. Next base: position 10,546,272 of record JAJKFL010000427.1, on the reverse strand, counting down.
TATGTCAGTAAGTCAAGTGTGCACAGGTAACATAGTAAGGTGTGTCAGTAAGTCAAGTGTGCACAGGTAACATGTTAAGGTGTGTCAGTAAGTCAAGTGTGCACAGGTAACATGGTAAGGTGTGTCAGTAAGTCAAGTGTGCACAGGTAACATGTTAAGGTGTGTCAGTAAGTCAAGTGTGCACAGGTAACATGGTAAGGTGTGTGTCAGTAAGTCAAGTGTGCACAGGTAACATAGTAAGGTGTGTCAGTAAGTCAAGTGTGCACAGGTATCCTTGCAACGTGTCTTCTACGTCTGTCCGTTTTAAACAGAACTCGAATATGCAGGCAGATTTTAGTAAAATTCTCCAATATCGATTTTCACGAAAATTCTTCCGATGGGATCTGAGTCGTTCCGTGCGAACAGAAGGAAGGCCATGACGCTAAGATTAGTTTTCACAAGTGCTTTGCGAACGCGTCTTCCAGTCTGGGTAGATGGTTCCTCAACCAAGAATCTAGCCGTCATATCCACGCTACCCCCCAGAATACCCTTCGATCTTCACAGTTAAACAGCCATGTTGTAATACCCGTTGAAGTGCACATTTTGCAGAGGATTTTCTTGTGAACTTGTAAGCTCTATTAGACAGTTAGATCTCTCCCTTTAGTGACTAGGCTACAGAATTAACAGCAGAATAACAGGAGTTCTATTCCAGTTTGTGCGGGAGATTTTCTCTCCGTCCACTTTCTATATATGCAGTGTCCGTGAAAACATTACCTCCAATTATATGTCATTGAGTATAGTAATGATACAAGATGAACGAAATTATCGTGCACACGCAGCTGAGAAATTTGTTTAAAGAGTCTGTGATAAAATCTGAAGGCACACAGAGAAACTGGAAGACATAGCGTTACACAAATAAATGAAGCAAGAAATCCTTAAGGGTATACATTGATACCCGTTCTAAAATTTAATCCCCAGACCATAATAACAAAGTTTTTCCATCTCCACTCCAAGGCTGGCATTGACCACTGGCGCCAAGTGTTGACCTCTCGATTCTGCCCGAATGCCCTGTGCGGATTGTCACTTCGGACAATATGTCGTTAATACAGCGTTCCACGTCGGAAGGCGATCCATTTATGTAATTATATATACGTTTTCAATGTCGGCCGCTGTAAGTCGGACCGTCGTAAATCGGAGTCCGTCATGCACTGAGGACTTGTCAAGTCATTCTTCTGTTACAATATTTTTATTCACTATGTTATTGTTTTATGTTTGCTCCCACCAATGTTCCATCAAAAACATCTCAAAAACAATTATTCCGATAAGACAATTAAGGATAATTATCCAACCAATCCCATGCGTATAAATCTTTTTGACAAGGTAATAGCAGCACAGCGAATCAATAATTTCGAATCCTTTTAGGGAACTTAAACTATCATTACCGGAAACAGAAGAGCCCAACAATGGGTTCATCCTGAGTGAAATTAATATATTCCACACGTTCACACAGTTCTTTCAGGTTATTTTTAATATTATGCTCTCAATTACGACTAGATTTTCCAAACCGTCTCTTTCTCTGAGGTAGTCCAACTTAAACTTTGTGTGGTTTTAGAAAACATTTTACATATTTAATAAAAACGAATTAAATAGTTGTTAATATGCGGTTTGTTTCACTGTGTTTGAATTACCACGCTTTTAATAAAAGAGTGTTATTTTTGTTAAAACAATGTAACTCCTAGTAGAACAGTGAAAAACTGATCATAGTGTTTTAATATTTCGTCTACATATAAGTTGGTATTTTTATGCCAGTCGGATTGTTTACACTATAAAAATCTTATTTATTGTTTACACTATAACAATCTTATCACTACGCCAACAATAATGGTAAAGAATGCTCATACCTTTCCAGGACTAAGTCAAGAGAAAAAAATCGTTTTTATCAGACGATAAATCAAAGTGACAAATAAATGAAAAACGCAAATACAACAAAGGAAACCAAACAATTTAAAGAAAAGAGATAGCAGCAGGAGTAGAAACCGGTATATGTTGCGTGGCCATATTATTGCAACACTGCAAAGAAGTCCTCAGGTAGAGATGGAAACTCCGGATAAAGTACATCGTTTACGAGCTTTCAAACAGGGATGATCTTAATCTCCGAAACTTACGGCCGGGTCGTCTAGCAAATAAGAAATGTGTATTACGTCACAGAATCTTTAGAAAGAACCTCTTGTACAGAGACACGTACAACATAGAAAAATAAACGGAAAAATTACATTAGAGAAAATACGAAAATAGATATGTTATCGTGTTATTATGTATGAAACTATATCAGGATATTGTACATTGGAGGGATTTCAAATTGGCAGTAATGGAACGTGAAGAATTCCACTACTCATAAGTTCAACATACAATACATACCAATCGAAGGCATTCATTTGCCTTCAGTTTTGTTTCAGGACAGCAAAATGTATGAACTTCATACGTAAGACATTGGTGTCAGTAGGAGCTGAGCCATGTTTGGTGACATCAAAGTTATGTAACTCCATATAGACCTAAATGTAATCTGTGTAGAGCAAGGGGATTGGGCGAGGCTGAAATAGTTTGAATTATCTCGCGCTGTGAGTTCTGCTGTCCAGAGCTAAAAAGTCTAACTCAGTGCTTCTCAACATGTGGGTCGCTCCCCATGACCTGCTGGGTAGGACGTCAGGTTTTGGTAATAATAGGTATAATAACGAATAATGAAATGCTAAAATGTACGTAATTTTTAAAAAAATACAGTTTTTGGAAGAATATAAATTTTATTTGTGGTCTGTGTTTCCTTCAAATGCAGCACTGCATGCCACATCACAAACTCTGATGACACTTCTTATATCATCTTCACCGTGTATTGTTTAACAATTCACAAATCACACACCAACAAAATGCAATATATTTTCACTTTTTATTCTTCAACCCCTACATATGTTTCAGCCTTTACAAGGCCATCTTCAGGGGCTCGTAATCTACATTTACTACATTTCCATTGTCCTGGAATAGCTGAGGAAAACAACGGAAATTATCAGTCAGAACAATAGCTGTTGAATTCAGGGTTCGAACCTGGCCACTGCTGACAAAAGTCAACTGCGTTGTCGCTTCATCCAACATGCTCGGTGTTAGCGGTGTAGAACCTCCGGGTTCTGCTCTCTGTAATACACACTGTACATGTATATACATGCATATATATATGTAACCGCATGCAATAATCCTGTCCTACCTTCCGGCCCTTTTCCGTCATTATCCAGTCGACAATCCGCAACTTGGTTATTGATTTTGCCTGAAGATTTCACCCATAAAGGAGAATAACCCGAGCAAGTGATTTCCGTGTTTGGTTCGGCAGAACTGAAACGTACGTACCTCTGGTCGTATTACTATCGGCAAAAATACGACCAGCAAGTAGTTATACACCTGTATTCCTGAAATACTGAGTTCGAATCTCTACAATGCTTGTGGCTTTTCTGAAAAACATAAGTCTATAGAGGCGAGTGTTAAGATGGCAGTTTTTAAGTGAGCCAAGACATTTTCCTTCCCCTGTCAATATCATCTTCCCGTTTCACATAACATCTTTATTTTAACAATGTAATACCAACAAGCCAATCCCAGTGGTCGCGCTGTCTAAGGCGTGAGTATGCGGCCGCTCGCTTGCTGGGATTGCGGGTTCGAATCCCGCCGGGGGTATGGAGGCCTGCCACTTGTGAGTGTTGTGTGTTGTAAGGTAGAGGGTCTCTGCGTCGGGCTGATCACTCGTCCAGAGGAGTCCTACCGAGTGTGGTGTGTCTAAAAAGTGTGATCGTGAAGTCTCGATAATCAGGAGGCCATGGCCCACTAGGGGCTGTTGCGCCATGGAAAAAAATATCAAACCATCAAGGTCATACATAGCCTCAGGCGGTTAGTCGCCGGTCCCTCACAGCGGAGGACCGGCCTCAATCGCAGTGACGTCCATATGGGATTTCTGTTGGACAGTGTTCCTCGGTTTTGCCTGTCACTGCCCTTCCACCAACACTCCGTAGTTACATGTAGCTCATCTACCACCGAAGCGATATATATTTTTAGAAATTGAAAGTGTCATTAAATAAAACACTTCCCTCTCTTTCAAATGATCATAAATATAAAAGTTCTTACTTCGTGTGTTTAAATATATATCACATAAAGTATTTGAAATAAACGCGATAAAGCTTAACATGATATGAACACATGCCGCTGATATACCTGTAGGCCGTGCCATGGCTCAGATGGTTAGTGGCCAGCCTCTCGCCGCGTAGGCCCGGGTTCAATCCCAGGTCAGTCCATGTGGGATTTGTGGTGGACAAAGTGGCACTGGGACAGGCTTTTCCCCAAGTACTTCGGTTTTCCCCTGTCAATTTCATTCCACCGGTGCTCCATTACACGGAAAAACGAAAAAAAAACTAATCATCTTCATCACAGGGTTGCACAATAAGCCTTAAGGCTGCGGCGCGTCTGTAGCATCTGCTGCGGGGCCCTTCACCAAATAAAAAGAATGCTAATATACTTGAATTGAGATTTGGATCACAAATAAGTTTCGAATTAAGCACTGCTTTGTATGGATTTGCTGCACTGAAGCAAAGCACGCTGTTTTGTATATTTCATGTTACGCCGAAAATATTTTGCAGGAGGAGTCCTTCTACCTACAATCATAAATTTATATATAAACATAAATTACATTATGAATTATATCTGAAAATTTCGATCCGTATATTAAATAACTGCAATGACTTTCAGTGTAAATGTCTGATACCAAATTTTATCAAAATTCGCCCTCTACGTTGGTAGTTACATCATGAGCACAGACGGTTTCGCATGACTTTAGCTAACTGCTCTAAATTTCGACACCTAATATATTAAACATTAAAAATTTCCTTACTTCCTAATCCTGATGTATTTTATTCCATCTATATTAAGTTCTCTCTCTCAAATATAAGCTGTACTACTATTTCAATCCATAGCCTATAGCCAACTTTACGTGCAACTTGAGATCAACTTTGGAGAAAGTGTCGGATATAGTAAGAGTCTTACAGACAGATGAAAGGTTCTAATTAGGAGGGAGATTGACTTAATCAGATAAAGGGTAGCTTTTAGCTACACAAGAAGGTGAATTACAGAGGATTAAGGTGGTGAATGCCCGCCCTCCAGGACTGAAGGGTGTTAACGTTTTGAGCACAGAAACCCTGCAATTCTACCAGCCTAACTTTATAACTAATTATTGGCACCAGGTGATCCGAAGATAAATCGCCTCACTAATCCATCCTTACCTTAGTCTAGTCAGACCAAATTAGATCAGAAATGAGCAGTTCAGAACAGAAATCAAAGCCAACTTTCCAACTGCATACATTTCTAATCCGATGTATCAGTCTAATTTGGCAGTGTCAAAATTTTTCTTTTGCAGAATAATTATTACTTAACGTAGAAGTTCATAATCTGTATACGTTAAATATTTTGGTTATAACTTCAAAGATATTGTCTCTCTGTTTATATGTTGAACAACAAATATTATTTTATAAAATACAGGGCATACACAAAAGAATGGTGCGGTTTCAAAAGTGAATAAAAATTTATGTCTTTCATTACACGGGCACAACTTACACCGTCAGCGGCGGCAACTGTCCAAGTTTCTCATGCGCTACCAGCAGTTCGCTTCTCATGCTTACTGCGTGGCCGCGGGGCCAGTTTCAAATATGGCGTTGCAACAGGAGAAGGCTTTCTGTGTCTGGGATGAGTTTGATTACCGTGTGGATGTGTGTCGTGTGACCCAGGGTGCACATATTGAAGGATTGTAATTACCAAATGAGAAACTTGGACAGTTGTCGCCGCTGACGGTGTATGTTGTGTCCGTGTAAGGTAAAAAATACATTTTTTATTCACTTTTGATACCGCACCATTCTTTTGTGTATGCCCTGTACGTGTAAGCATATTGGTAAACTAGGTTTATACAGAGACATTACGCATGGAATAAACATCGGGTAACACAGTCGGAGATCTGTACCTACGTAACTAGAAGTGATTTGCAAGCCAGAAGTTTGGAGGCAGACTTTTATATATATTTTATATATTAATACACTGTATTTTAATAACATACATAATTTTAGCTTTATGATATCGCTGACACTGTACACTGACTACTGCTGTAAATAATAAATGTACACATTACAATTCAATGACATATTTTAAGCTGCGCACGTCTGTGAAAAATGATTCCCTGATGATGGCTACGATGGTAAGCCGAAACATGTAGCAGTATATATAATTATTTTACAGTAGTTGGTGGTAATAATAATAATGATAATAATAATCGGGTGATCAAATCAAGAAGAATGAGGTGGGCGGGGCATGTAGCACGTATGGGGGACGGGAGAGGTGCATACAGGATTTTGGTGGGGAGACCTGAGGGAAGGAGGCCACTTGGAAGACCCAGGCGTAGATGGGAGGATAATATTAAAATGGATCTTCAAGAAGTGGGATGGGGGGGCATGGACTGGATTGATATGGCTCATGATAGGGACAGGTAGCGGGCTCTTGTGAATGCGGTAATGAACCTTCGGTTTCCATAAAATGCGGGGAATTTCTTGACTAGCTGAGGATCTGTTAGCTTCTCAAGAAGAACTCAGCTCCATGGAGTTAGTTAGTTAATAATAATAATAATAATAATAATAATAATAAACGTATAAGTTATACCAACAAAATTCACATGCTTCTCTACAACGACTTACTGGATATTGCCATCAAACCAAAGGCTGAATAAAATTTTGGAATGTTCTCGTCTCCTTACACATTTTATACTCTCCGAAATTATTTCTTAATGACAGCAGAATATTTCACCAACTCTATTGCCAGTCATCATGTAAGAACATAAGAACAAGTTGAGAACTAATTGGTTTCTGGACCTTGTCCATCGACCGGAAATCTAAAATCACGACGTTTCGGAAGCTGGATCTGCTTCCGTCCTCAGGTGAAGGGGGAGGGAGACACCTACTCAGCTGGGTCCCTTACATAGAGCTAACCTCAATCACTGACAACCTAAGCGGTTAAACCACAGCTATATGAGTACCTGAGTAAGAAAAAGTGCCACTTAGTGTGTTTCATACTTCACAAATTTGCGCATCCCCCCATGTTCTTATTACAGAATGCAGGAAAATAAAATAAACAGTGTTGTTGTGTCCAATAACATAGTATTCGTATAAAGATTCGTGAAAGTAAACTGCAAAGGTGAAATCACACACACACTCAAAGATACGTTTAGCAAACTCATTTAAAAGCCTTTATCTCTGAAGTTCAGCAAAGTAGCCGGATCAGCGAATGAGCAGATTTGTACATTTTAAACGCAGCATACGAACATTTATTTTGCCGCAAACAGTCCAAGTGTTCTTGGACTTCATAACTGTCGAAGATGGGACGGATAGGTTGTCCCTAAACGTCGGTAACCACTACCAACCTACGCTGCGTAACATCCCAGAAGATAAACCTCCTCAAATACACCCTGGCGGAAGCGAAAATCTCGCATTTATATTGCTGCTTTAAAAAAGAAAAAATATATGTTTGTACAAAAAGAATCAATATATTTCCCCTGCTGCAATAGCTCCTAGTGGGCCAGGGTCACTTCATTATCGAGGCTTCACTATCACACACATCTAGATGCACCACACTCGGCAGAACTCCTCTGGACGACGTCGCAGAGACCTCTAACTGACAACACACAACACTCACAAGAGACAGTCATTCATGCCCCCGGCGGAAATCGAACCCGCAATCTCAGCAAGCGAGCGGCCACTGAGATGATTCGAACTATTATAAATGAGAATAATAAAGGGTAAATTAAGAAACACAGAAAGTTATAATACCTTATTTCCAATGAGTAACGGCGTAAATCTAATGTATCGTCGCACACATCGGGACATAGAACACCTGATTCAGGCACATGTGTATTACCTATATTACATGCATTTACTAATTATCGCTTTACTGAAATTCACTCTCCCTACAAGCTTAATGACAGAAACAAGTGGCAAAATTTCAATAAAATAGCCAGCATGTGACAAAATAATTGGAGAAAGAGATTATCCGCCCTCGTAGTAGAGCATCTGCAAAATGGTAGATGAAGTCAATCCATTGAAGGGCCCAAATATCCAGGACGCTTTGCTTTAACTCTTTGTTCAAACTCATTACCGTGCTTTCTATGATGTTCTGTGTTATGACGCTGTGCGTTCTTGTAGGCCATTACCTCCATTTCTGAGAAACACTGTCCCCGTTTCATTACCGTGTCTTTGTGTGAGAAGAGCCATTTTGTAAGAGACTTTGAACCATGTGAAAATTGTCTGCGTATGGCAAGGCCACATTGTTTAGCACATAAAGATTTTTTTAGTATTGTCTTGGATTATGCTCAATAAAAATCCCTCTCAAGAGAAATCTCATTCCTCTCTCATACCTTCTGGGGAGAGGAATTTGATCTAACGTCACCCACATGCAACTTGTCATTAAAGCAATCTACAGGGTTCGGTCAAATAATAATTTTACATGGCGTATAATTTCGTAACTAAAGACCCTACAGTGATTGTGATTGTATCGGGGGCATTCACTCTCGTGGTATTATCTTCTGTTTGTACCGCAGAAGCAAAACTTTGTCGGCCACAAATTAATGAACACTGTGAGAGTTTTGGCAAGATGTACGATAACAAAGGTCACGGACTTGTATCAAGAGAGAATAGAAAATCTCGTTCTACGGTATGAAAAATGCCTGAATTTTAGCGGGGACTACGTGGAAAAGCATTGGAGTGGCAGTACAATTAAATGCGAAATGTTATTTTTACAACTGAAAACAACTCAAAACATACGCATTGTAATTATGGCGTTTGCCGAAAAAGTAGGTAGCGTGCATAATCAATGGAACTGTGACAACAGTATTTCTTTCATGGGCTATTATGTGTAGTATTCTATCAATGTAAGGGTTATCTGGGGAAACCCTAGCTAAAATTGAAAACTGTTAAATATTACCAAGTGAAATTTAGATGGGAGTTTGATAAGTGCTTTGTCATTAGTCTATATACAAATTGACAGTAATGATAGCTTACTCTAGAAGAAGCTTACCGATTAGAATTTAAAATCCAGACATAGAATTTTTTTATATTTCATTAAGCATATACAGAACTTTGTAATTATTAATTCTGCTTTAAGTATTCAAAGACTAAATTAAAATCTACGTTCATTCTGTATATCTTGGTTTCAGGCCTCTTTATAGAATCATGGCCAGATTTGTTTCGTCTCTCTTGACTGTTGCAGTTTCTTTGTCTCGAAATATCCCCTCTTACACGACAAGTCTTTCGTTTTTATCCCTGTAGTAATCTGAATTATATTTAAGCGTGCCATTTCGTACCGCGCAGTAAACATTACAAATATCCATTAATGCCATGTAGGGAAATAAAGGCTCTTTGTTTTGAGAAGTACGCAGTACTCGTAAATGTACTGTGTGGAGAAAACGTGTAATTTATTTTGTTGAACTTGGTGCTAGATATAGTAACAAGCAAGCTTTATAAAGGTGACAATGAAGACTCTTACGGAACAGAATAAGACTTGCAATCCTAACTGAACTGGATGATTATATAAAGACAAGATACGTACCCATATTACATACTGAATCTTAATTTTGCCACAATTCATGTTTCAGGCCATATTTCATTCCAACGAGGAAATTACAGGAAAATGTTTCAGCGTCCTAAGTCATGGACTGAAAGAGCCACAGCTAACACCCTAATCAGATACAAAACACACCTCAGCAGCCTACAATGAATTTTCCTCTTCTTAACACTTGCTACTTGCGACACTGAAACTAAGCATTTCTGCTATACGGTATAGCTGTCTATGCGGAGCCAATTTTATCAAGTAATTGACATACCACGTTGCGGACTGATGTAAATAAAAATCAGCTGAATGAGTGACAACAGCTCTTGTCTTCTAGTTTGGAAGGCGGGAAAACCTACTTTAGACGCTGAAGATTACAAATCTGCGCCACGGTATAAAAATGCAATTTTTAAAGCTCACTCTTTAACATTCAAACAGAGACAATATGTGTTTTATATAATTGTTATATACGTGTCACTAAACAATTGTGCCGCGATCAGCGCGAGAAAAAGTGTGAAAGACAGGGTTTGGCGGGAGGCGGGTGGTATAGCGACAAAGCTACTTGCGAACATACAGACCTCTCATTTAATACAGCTAGCAGTCACTGAAAGCTAGGATAACAACGCTTTCAGAAAATTTTCTATTTGATAGGAGGCTTAGGTGATTGCAGACGGGAGGGGACTGAAGAACACTGTTTGCCAAATGGTCATTCTGTCTCGCTTTGCACAGCGGTAATTTCGTTTAACGTATCACATGCAGAATGCAGCTTCACCCGAGTTTATATCCAGTTGGCAGCAGCGCATTGTAGCCGCGCGGTACACAGACCTGCCCTTCAACGCTACGCTGCCACGTTGCCATAACGTGAGGAAAAACACTTTTCAGACATTAACACTGCTAAATAACATTAACAGTATCGTGGCCAGAAGGAGAGGAGAGGCGCTGTACGTATAAAAGTAAAAAAAAGGCGCGTTCGCATAACCATTGTTGCCGTGGAAAGGCAATAAGTGTTACACCTTCTGAGTGTGTGTCTGTAGCCTTAGTTATCCAGCAAAGGCCGTGCCATGGCTCAGGCGGTTAGTCGCCGGCCTTTCATGAGGAGGCCTGGGTTCGATGCCGGGTCAGTCCATGTGGGATTTATGGTGGACAAAGTGACACTGGGACAGATTTTTCCCCCGAGTACTTCGGTTTTTCCCTGTCAATTTCATTCCACCGGTGCTTCATTACAAGAAAAAACAGAAAAAAGTAATAATTTTCATCACAGGGTTGCACAATAAGCCTCAAGGCTGCGGTGCGTCCGTAGCGTCTGCTGCGGGGTCCTTCACCACACAAAGAGGCCCTGGGAAAATTATGAAATAAGTAAGTTAGCAGAGCTGTCTCCCGTCTGAGATATGAACCTGGGAAATCTCTAAATAGATACACAGCGATTACTGCTCGATGGCAACTTTAATTTCCTCTGATTTTAGTTATGTTTTTATATTAAACAAGTTCAGACTTCGAGTTGTTGATTGAGCTTCGTTTGCTCCATTCAGCAGCTTTCCATAAAGGCGATTCTGGTTTAGTCTCCGGTCACACTGCCATTAACAAGAGAGTGGATAAATAAGGGCGCATAAATGAGAAGGCAGAGAGGGTCTGTGACAACAAGCGCGCAAAAATGAAAATTCTGGAGAGGCACAGTAGATCCTGTTCAGTGCTTGAAGTGACATAGTCAAGTAATTACTAGACTTTCCGTCTTAACCCCTCCGCTGTTCGGGCACCCCGTTACACACCTCAGCTGCCTAATCACAACTTTCGCAAGTTATTAAATGTCTGCTTCATACTAATCTGGTTACAAAAGACTAAATATTTCCAATATAAAAAAGTTTATTTACAACTAGTAACACAATATTTAGTTTTGCTCCCATGTGTTTCGGCTACAAAACGTAGTCATCTTCAGAGAGTTAGAATGTTTGAAAACTTATGCAGGGTGTTATGCAACTTGTTACTGACAACTGAAAAGTTGCATGACACGCTGCATAAATTTTCAAATATTGTAGCTCCGTAAAGATGGCTACGTTTTGTAGTCGAAACGTGTGGGAGCAAAACTAAATACTGTGCAATTAGTTAAAAACAAACTTGATTGTATAATGTATGATAATATTAAAATTTTTCCATTTTTCGTCGGATGATTTCGGATGTACAAGTTAAGGCAAAAAGATACAACTATGGATTTCTAACAGTTTACATAACTACAGCAGCTTTAGAATTAATTTATCAGGCGTTCTTATAAAATATTCTAGCCTCTTTTTCTTTTTGTAATTATTTGTAATATTGTTACTTTTATCCGATTTTCAGTAATATATTTATTAAATTCACGATCCATTATACTTTACTGTCTTTGTGAAAGGTATTCATTACACTTTATCGCTTTGTGCAAGCCGTTCCTGCAGTTCCCAAACAATAATTTAGCATTAATATACAGGCATCTATTACATATGCCGTGCTAAAGTAGTACCTAACAAACTAAAAAAACTTACTGATCCTTGAGAAGCCACTATTCCCTCACATGCTCAACAAAATCCACCCTTTGTAAGGAAAAGACGCAACTCCGCGTTCACAACAAAAAAACTCGCTAATGTCTATCGCTAAGGAAATTAATGGAATCCGCGTCCTATTATGCTAGTACAAATTATACAACCTATCATCCACTTTTACGTGTTTTTTTTCAGTTGGTGTCTTTTCCTCATATTTTCCAATCAAAATTCTGTGTTCATTTTACAACTCTCATGCATGGTACATGACACGGTTAGCTCACCCTCCTTGATTTGATCATCTTATACCATCTTGTGAAACGTTCAAATTACTAAGCTTCGAGTTAGATGGTATGACATAAAGCATAAGGCTATAAATTTAGTAATAAATGAAGGAAATTATACTAGAACACTACACTCATATATATTTGCTTATCATAAAATGAATTAGCGTACAAACCATAAAAATGGTGGAGATTATTATTTCTTATTTTACTTATACCTCATCCTTCTTCTTCCGTTACTTTACTCCTTTCACATCTCTATCATCTCCCCTACTTTCTCCCGTATTCCTTCCATTGCCGACGTCTGGCGTCTACTTTCATTTCTCTTACCCTTCCTTCCGTGTTCTCCTCCACGTTAAAACATTTCCCTCGCCAATGTTATTCCGTTCTTCTATCCTTTTCCTGCCTTCATTTCCTTCTTTTCTTTATTTCCTATTACCCTTTCCTATTTCCTTCATTTGTCAGTGCCATCGCCATTCATGTTTTCGTATCCTAAAAACCGCAGAAGATGTTTTCTTTTTCCTGTATCCTAGCACTGTGCTATTTTCGGGCTTTGGGTTTCCACGAACCCCGACAGAAATTTCCTATTATTCGTATCCAGTTCACATAAGTTACACTGGAAAAATGCATGAAAGAGACGACTGACAAGTTTTACGGACTGAACTCACGAAAATGCTGATGCTTGCAGAAACAACACGGTATAAACAGAGAGGCTGCCTATTAAGGTGAGGCCAGATGGTGAGTAGGGATACAAACAACACGGTATAAACAGAGAAGCTGCCTATGTAAGGTGAGGCCAGATGGTGAGTAGGGATATAAACAACACGGTATAAACAGAGAAGCTGCCTATGTAAGGTGAGGCGAGATGGTGAGTAGGGATACAAACAACACGGTATAAACAGAGAAGCTGCCTATGTAAGGTGAGGCCAGATGGTGAGTAGGGATATAAACAACACGGTATAAACAGAGAGGCTGTCCTATGTAAGGTGAGGCCAGATGGTGAGTAGGGATATAAACAACACGGTATAAACAGAGAGGCTGCCTGTGTAAGGTGAGGCGAGATGGTGAGTAGGGATATAAACAACACGGTATAAACAGAGAGGCTGCCTATGTAAGGTGAGGCCAGATGGTGAGTAGGGATATAAACAACACGGTATAAACAGTGAAGCTGCCTATGTAAGGTGAGGCCAGATGGTGAGTAGGGATACAAACAACACGGTATAAACAGAGAAGCTGCCTATGTAAGGTGAGGCCAGATGGTGAGTAGGGATATAAACAACACGGTATAAACAGAGAAGCTGCCTATGTAAGGTGAGGCCAGATGGTGAGTAGGGATATAAACAACACGGTATAAACAGAGAAGCTGCCTATGTAAGGTGAGGCCAGATGGTGAGTAGGGATATAAACAACACGGTATAAACAGAGAAGCTGCCTATGTAAGGTGAGGCCAGATGGTGAGTAGGGATATAAACAACACGGTATAAACAGAGAGGCTGTCTATGTAAGGTGAGGCCAGATGGTGAGTAGGGATATAAACAACACGGTATAAACAGAGAGGCTGTCTGTGTAAGGTGAGGCGAGATGGTGAGTAGGGATATAAACAACGCGGTATAAACAGAGAGGCTGCCTATGTAAGGTGAGGCCAGATGGTGAGTAGGGATATAAACATCACGGTATAAACAGAGAGGCTGCCTATGTAAGGTGAGGTCAGATGGTGAGTAGGGATATAAACAACACGGTATAAACAGAGAGGCTGCCTGTGTAAGGTGAGGCGAGATGGTGAGTAGGGATATAAACAACACGGTATAAACAGAGAGGCTGCCTGTGGAAGGTGAGGCGAGATGGTGAGTAGGGATATAAGCAACACGGTATAAACAGAGAGGCTGCCTATGTAAGGTGAGGCCAGATGGTGAGTAGGGATATAAACAACACGGTATAAACAGAGAGGCTGCCTGTGTAAGGTGAGGCCAGATGGTGAGTAGGGATATAAACAACACGGTATAAACAGAGAGGCTGCTTATGTAAGGTGAGGCCAGATGGTGAGTAGGGATATAAACAACACGGTATAAACAGAGAGGCTGCATATGTAAGGTTAGGCGAGATGGTGAGTAGGGATATAAACAACACGGTATGAACAGAGAGGCTGCCTATGTAAGGTGAGGCCAGATGGTGAGTAGGGATATAAACAACACGGTATAAACAGAGAGGCTGCCTATGAAAGGTGAGGCCAGATGGTGAGTAGGGATATAAACAACACGGTATAAACAGAGAGGCTGCCTATGTAAGGTGAGGCAAGATGGTGAGTAGGGATATAAACAACACGGTATAAACAGAGAGGCTGCCTATGTAAGGTGAGGCCAGATGGTGAGTAGGGATATAAACAACACGGTATAAACAGAGAGGCTGTCTATGTAAGGTGAGGCGGGATGGTGAGTAGGGATATAAACAACACGGTATAAACAGAGAGGCTGCCTATATAAGGTGAGGCCAGATGGTGAGTAGGGATATAAACAACACGGTATAAACAGAGAGGCTGCCTATGTAAGGTGAGTCCAGATGGTGAGTAGTGATAGGAATAAATACGGAATTTTACGATGTTTTTGCTTGTAGCGATATTGCAATGTGCTGTATTGGAGGCCATTATTTTCAGATTAATATGGAAATTGTGAAATCACTTGCGTTAAACTAAGATCTGTGTGCATAAAACTGTAAATGTTTTCCACCGAACGAAATAGTACAGCCAATTTACTAGGCACTATGAGCGAGCACAGCAACTGACCTACGTTTATTAAACCCATCAATAATTAACTAGACGCGTCTTAGCATAAAGACGCACGTGCAAGTTGATGGTGTTCCTAAAAGCGAGGAGGCTTTAACACATCCAAGCAACAAACATGAGTTAATGTGTGCAAAATTTACGGTTGACAGCGAACACTTTGCCGACTTCTTAACAAACAAGTATCATCTCAGAAGCAAAAGACAAGCAAGAGACAAATTATTATATTTTATTTAATTCTACAAACGAACCCAAAAATACATCTAACTCACGTTTCATGGGTTACTAGTTTCGACTCACAAAAGAGCCATCATCAGGCCTGATGATGGCTCTTTTGTGAGTCGAAACTAGTTGTCCATGAAACGTGTGTTAAAAGACTCGTTGGGTCCAATTGCAAAATTAAATAAAGTATATGCTTATAATAGATAAACCAAAGGGGATGTCTTACATTAAAAAAGACAAAATATTACATCTATTTGAATTACTTGTCTTATGAGGGTAAAATGTAAAATTCCTTACAAATATAAACATAAATAATTTTGCAGAAAATTAGTGAAAAACTAAATAACGAAGATATTCCATAAAATTAAGATTTCTTAAATATAGCGCGAAGGTCAAATTTGAGTGATTAACATACCTGCATCTTATTCGGGAGGTCTCAGCAACGAATCTCAAACCGCATAGCCTCCTAAAATAAACAATAAATAAGCCATAAAAATTTCGATCACATTTATTAAGACAAAATTATTTGAACGCAGATGGATAGTACTATAATTAATCGTTAAGTGTGTAATTTATTTCTCTAGCACGACTTTCAAGAAAAGTATTCGGTAGGTGAAGCATGTAGCACCCGTTGGATAAATCAGAAATGTCTATAGAATTTAGGTCGAGAAGCCAGAAAAGAAGAGAACTTTAGAAGATTTGGCACACATTGTATTGACATTAATCTTAAATAATTATGGTGGAAGATTATGGTGACTTCTTCCACCTGAATATAGGTTTCAGGAGTCGGCTGTTGGAACTCGGTGATGAAAGTTGAAATTTCATAAAAGGTGCAGAATTTCTTGAATATATGGGTGACTTATCTTTTGGAGAAGGACTCTGGTGGTATGGATTCATTTGGTCAGTCAGTCAGTCAGTCAGTCAGTCAGTTACTTACGTAACTACTTAGATTAAAGGATTCGTGAATATTATACCTTTACTGGCAGAAATTTTCTGTGGCTTTATTGCTACATAATTAGTTTAATGTTTCACCGGGAAAAGAAACATAGATCCGAATATATAAAGTGCCTTTTCTGCATTCAAAATTCTGTACCAAACTGTGGAGAAAGTAGATTAAAATCTGAATTTTTTTTAGTATTAATCAGAAATATACAAACTGGTTTGAATCGCACTTAATTTACATTTTCCATTTTCATTATACTCATATTTGTTTAAGAACATATAACACGTACACATTTTATATCAGCCTGAATTAATTAAAGTTATTTTAACGTAATATATGCGTCAAATGGAGGGATGCATTTATTGTACACTCAAGGGAAAACTGACGTGTAATTAAATAAAGCTGATTATAAAGAGTGACTTGTCATGGATTTTGTTTGTTACTAAAAAAATGAAACGGCACTGTTTTCCAAATGTATTCGCCATTATCAATTTTTATTTATGTGTTGTGGGAACAGGCACTTTACTTTCGGCCGATAACCAAATTATTCCCAAAAATCGTAGAGAGTGATAATGAAAAAACTTCATAAAATCTACGACCACTCGATCTTAAATCCGGAGCAAACTGTTTTACGGAGAGGGAAATTGTATGTCTAAGCGCAAGTAACTGGGTATGCCGTTGGTGTTATCATTCTGCTGACGTGCCTGTACTAAAACTGTAATAGAATTTCAGTCCTGATTCGAATTTGTAATGTGATCCTCTGTGTTTTTTTTTTCGGAAAACTCCGGGGTTCAGCTGGCGGCTTTCATGGGTTTAGACAGATCTTAATTGCATTTCCTATTTTCCTCTCCATCTATATGCGTAATTTGCCCTACGTTTATTTTCAATATAAATCGCCAATAAAAATATTTTGATTTTTACATACGTGCCCAAAATATATATATATTTTTTTTTATTTTATGCTTTAAAGAATTCATTGGATTTTCATCTGCGAGATGTATTTTTACTTGACAGAGTTCCCTACAAAACTCACGACTCATTCAGAAGACTTTCACAGATAATCATGACTTTAACAAAAATTAATTCATGCCCACTGTTTATATCTTTAACCAAAATGAATTCATGTCCACTTTTTGTCCCCTTAACCAAAATGAATTCATGTCCACTTTTTGTGCCCTTAACCAAAATAAATTCATGCCCACTGTTTATGTCTTTAACCAAAATGAATTCATGTCCACTTTTTGTGCCCTTAACCAAAATGAATTCATGTTCACTGGTATGTCTTTAACCAAAATGAATTAATGCCCACTGTTTATGTCTTTAACCAAAATGAATTCATGCCCATTGTTTATGTCTTTAACCAAAATGAATTCATGTCCAATGTCCATTACTTTAACCAAACTGGATCAACTCGCAAGATGTTTTTGTCTTTAACCAAACTGAATTAATTTCCATTTTCAAGCCTTTAACCAAAGTTAATTAATGTCCACTGTACCTGCCTTTAAACAAAATAAATTTATGTCCATGTTCATGGCTTTAACCAAACTGATATAGTATCACTTTTCCACGGCTTTAACCAAATTTAATTAATGTCAACTGTTCTTGCAATTAACGACGCCAATCGTTCCCCATTTGTTTATACGTAAAAGAACAATTCCTTAAAGTCTCGAAATACTTTAAGCCTCCTTTTCTTTCCAAGCAAAGGAATGTCTCTGCTATAGTTACAAGTGTTTTGGTGTTTGTTGTCATCCTACATGCAGGAACTGCAACAGAAGGGCACTGAACCCTTACACAAAGTGCGATCAAAACGTGTCCGGTTCAATTCTCTGCTGCCTTCCCTCTCTTCTCACTGCTCTCTTGTAACATTTGGAACCTGGTTTCCCGCTTCTCACTCATATTTCCGTGACACTTTACATTCCGTGCAAGTTTTGTTTGTATCATGTCGTTCTAAACACAACACACGAGAGTCACAGAAACTTGAATCGCGTCCTGTCCCTAATTCAGTCGCACTTATTTTGTTGGCCTCTATGTCTCTCTTTCTCTTCCCTTAATTTCCTTTAAATAACTATAAATATTTTGTCTGTTTCCTTTACTGCAGATCTGTTGTTAAGTGGAACCAAATTTCTATTATGTTCCGTCAGTAAATGCGCCAACTAACTCGGCAACCCTTGTTACTCGGATTAATTGCGGGAGGCCTGAGAAGCGGAGCAGAATAGATCAATTATGTGGCATACAGCCTACATGTACATGACGACGCATGGCCCTACATGTAACGAGGCAATGAGACAGTTCTAGCTGTAACATAGTTGGAAGTATTATGCTGTAGCACACTTTGTGCCAGTCTCTTGTTACAGTACATCAGAGTATTGTTTACATTGCTCATACAGTCCATTGTCACTAATTGAACACACAACACTCAAACCAAAAGAAATGCACTCTTATTATTTTACATATTATATAGTACAATATCTGTAGACTAATCCAACATGTTTCGATCCATCCTGGAATCATCATCAGGGATTCTTGTAAGAGTATGAATTACACAAACAGAACTAACAATATATGTACATCTTAAAATATACAAAATGTATAAAATATGATCAGTTGAATTGTAGGCGGCTTCGTGGTGGATTTCTGGTCTACTGTGTACAGGAAATTGGTTGTTTATAGGTGGATGGATGAGGCAGTATATAAGAGTATCTTTAAATTTTGAAGTTTTCCTTAAGGAAATCCCAAAATTTAATTTTTATAGCTTATAAATTAGACTCTGCCTCCAACACACAAACAAACTGCTTAATGTTATATGAGGAAATGATCACAGTTTATTTTCGAAATTATAATGGAGGGAAAATAAAGAGATTTAATCTTCAAACAGGCGAAGAAAAAGTTTCCGCTGTCCTTTAGTGGGCAAAATGAATTTAAATGTATCTAAATAAATAGCTTAAATTTGCTAAACACCCTCCGTATATGTGTTGTATACTCGTACAACACTGTTACGTCCACCAGATATTATTTCAAGCACCTGTAAGTGGGTGGACTGAAAAGTGAGTCTAACATCTTAATTCAGCAGCGTGGAGAGGCTCTGATAAGCGGGTATGAGCAACAGTGTGGCTGGAACGGTGGATCATACGAGATATTTCATTATCGCCTACATTCATGTAACGCCAACATTAATTAGTGACGCACAGTGTTCTGCAGGATCTCAGAAACAAGAAGAGGGTAAGGTAAAGGTAAAGTCCTTGTGCACGCCATGAAGACATATGGGAGGAGTGTAGGTATAATTCCACTCATTCTTATCACCGGTACTCTTTCGAAGTAAGTGGTCAGCTTCAAGCTACGGCCTATTTATTCCCAAGAAACAAGCGCCCTGGTCTGGGGGCTGTGGTGACCAGATAAACATCTTGACCATGTCGGGACTCAAACCATGATACGTTGGCTGTCCAGTCACGATACAGACTGAGGTTTCCCGTTTCCATCGATCTGAGGGAGTTAGGTTAAATTCCTGAAGAAGGGTGACCTCCGTCATGCAACACCTTTATCAGAGCAGGAAAAATTCTGTTAAAAATATGGTTGTACACGTGGAATTAGCGTGCAAGGACCGTCGGAGTTTCAGATGAAATATCACAGTAATTATGGTTAGAAAAGAATAAGGATTTTGGTGAAAGATGCATTTGAACAGTCACTTTTCCTTGAAATTTATATACTGACTGACTACTATATTGATGCAGTAAAATTGGTCTAAGGAATAACGTGGTTTTCTTTAACTCTCCTCGCCTTTCTGAAATTTGAAGATGCGGTTTTGCATTCCAAATCCCAACCACTGAAACCACTTCTTAGAGACTTGAAGACCTTCCACTTTCTGAGGTTCCATTTCTTAATATACATTTTGATTTTACTCCCCACCAATATGTCACGGATGAAGAGGTAGCAATTATAATTGGTACTCGGGAAGTCGCGGGTTCACATCTCGGATAGGAAACAGACAGTTCTTATTGAAGTCTTGACGCTTTTCCTATGTCACTTCAGCAAGTTTTAACAACAGTACTTGAAATCAGTTCAACATCGCTTTCCCCCACGCCTCCTCCAGTTCCTGAGACACTCGTCCTATCATTTGACGCTGCGTAAACTCATAATTTGATAACGTCGTTAAATGAGCTACAACTAAGAAATTATAATTTAAGAGAACGCTGTAATATACTTCAATCTTTCTCAACTTGTATGGCATTCATAAATTCATTATAGTGTTCGAAACGTCGGCTAGTGTGCCCTATCCCGAATGACTTTAGTCCAGACCAAATAAGTACACACACTATTCCTAAAGATCTGTTGTAATGGAGATTAGCGACCAGGATAGCATAATCGGTATACCACCCAGGCTAGACGGACCGGAGTTTGAATCCCGGCAGAGGCAAGTGACCTTTTCATTTCAAAAACGTCCAGACCGGCTCTGGGGCCCACACAACCTCTACTTCAATGGGTACCGGGGTTGTTTCCCGGGAATCAAACAGCCGAAGCGTGACGTTGACCACTCACCTACACCTAGCGCCGAGGTTGAGACTGACTGGAGCTAAACCTCTACTCCCCATCTTTGTCTTTATGACATTACGGGACAACTTTACCGTATTTTACCTTTAATGAAAGTTAAACTATATATTCAGGGCGGTCCAAGAACTACCCTGAACATGGCAGCAGCCATGTCTTCCGAAGTGTAACAATTACGATCCCACACGGCGTCATATTCAGCCAGACGCCAATCTTTATTACCAACGCTGTAAAACCCTCAAATTAAATATGTGTTCTTATATTAACCCCCCATCTATGCAAATGACTCAACAGTTTGTTCCTTGTCTTCGGGTTTACCTATCAAAATTTTGTACGTATTACTGTCTTTCATGCGTGTAACATGGTACAAATAACTCAACACCAGTAGTCTAATTTTTGTAAAGTTTCCATGTACCAATACGTGCGTGTTACACACACGGCTTATGGCCAGTACCTCATGAAATCATTCAGGTTTTACCAACCATGTTTTAATTCAATTTGTTGTACACGATTAACTGCGCTGCTGTCGATATGATTATGCTCTCCAAAACGCGATAGGCTACATGGTGCATACTTCGTGTGGACGAGGGACTGACAGGAATATTTTCCCGTGTCCAGGAACTTAATTACGGGATTCCCGTCATTCATATTAAAAATGGCGTCTAATTGGGCTCCCCAAAACGTATGAGTTTTTTAAAAATTACTGAAGTTGCAGCAGTAAATTTGCAAACACTACGAAATGTAACGCTTGTTGTATTCGGCTTCATTTAGGGCTGACAGATAATGGACAAAGTGGAAGGAGTTGTGATAGCCCAGCAGCGTCCATTAACAGCCCAAAAGACGTCGAAAATGAATCAGAAAGTAAAATCTGAATAGACAGGCAATGTACGTATAACATAACATTTAGGCGCGTTCGCGTAACAATTGTAGCCATGGAAAAGCAATAAGTATTACATATTCTGAGTGTGTGTCTGTAGCCTTAGTTATCCAGCATGCAAAGCGCATATTTTTCAACATTATCTCATAAATGGCACTATTTTTTTAAAAAATATTATTAAACATAAAATGTGTATTTTGATTTTCTCATTCTAAGAAGAATTCCGCAAGATACTATCAAAAATGTAGATAGGTCTTCATGTACGATTTTAATGGAACTTGGATATTCTCGAGAGATTTTCGAAAAATATTCAAATATCAAATTACATGAAAATCCGTCCAATGGAAGTCGAGTTGTTCCATGCGGACGGACAGACGTACAGACAGACGGGAGGACGGAAGGTCACACAGACATAAAGAATTTAACAGTCGCTTTTGGAAATTCTGCAAACGAGCCTAAAACTGAAACTGAACTTGATTAAGTAGGAAAAAAGTTTGCTATATAAATAACTTCACAGAGTCCTACTTGTGAATTCAAATTAATTCTTTGAGGAATAAAATTCATCTGAATACCACATAAAACTCTGGTTTGTTTCTCAGACAGAACCTGCACTGTCTCATTGATGAAGAATAATCAGTTAATTCTGTGTAGGTAAATAATGGGTGTTGTCCGGGGGAACTGTACACGAAACTAATAAATATATTGCGTGAAAAAATTGCAGGAAGGATAAACGGTAAATGCAATCACTCGTGGGCTTTAAATGGCTAACATTTTTACAGGAAACATAAATAATTTTATGGTTATGAGAAGGATTTAATTTTTAAATATTTATTGTATGATAATAGTGCTTCTAGCGATTAAAATTTTTAGTGATGTGATATGACGAAGAGATAATGACAAGCCTTTTATATACCCGTAATTTCAAATCTTTGAGTGGCCATGATTGTCCTCCACCTGACACATACATAAGGTGTGGAAGCAGAAAACTTTATTTTCAGACCTCTACTAACATCGTGCTCTGGCTGTTCGTTTTATCGCCAATTTTCAGCCTTAAACTATAATATTTCTGGGTTCATTTTGTAAAGTTTACGAGCACAGAACTTAGGTTACACTGGCAGGAGCCCCATTAGTACAGTCGTTAATAATAATGGCTTTATTTTCAAGCAGGATACTCTCCATCTCTGGATCAAATTCTGTACATTTTCAACATGCAGAAAATAAAATATTAAAGTTATTTCACTGCAGCATAAAGGAATATCGATGTCCACATGCGTGACAACGGCCTGGAAAGAATTTATGCCGTGAAAAATTAGCGCAAAAGGAAATAATTCATCGGAAGAAAACCAATGTGTTTTAACATATCCATACTGCATACAGAATACTGCGAGCCTTTTCTAGTTCAAAATGGACTAAAATATATTTTCGTGTTATCCCCATTCTCTTTTGGAGCGTTTAAAACCGAATGTCGCAAAACTGAGCTTACAGGTCCCTTTACGTCTTATATTTGAAGCTGTGAAGACCGAAACTATGAATAAGTGTATCTTCTGAAATGTAGTGCCGTGTAGGTTCTTAAACTCACACCACACTACACGGCGTCACACACGGTAAACTATCAGTTTTATGTGTCAGGTTGGTAAGTTTGTAAAAGTGCAACAATAAACTCACAGAAGGGATTTTATGAAATATGATATTGGAGAACCAATTGTCTTCTGGACTTTGTCCATCTTCCGGATAAAATATAAAATATAAAAATATAAAATCACGACGTTTCGGAAGCTGCTTCTTCTTCCGTCTTCAGGTGATAGGAGGGAAGACACCTAGTCAGATGGGTCCCTTAGACCAAGCTAATCTCAATCACCGGATAGTCCAGTGATTGAGATTAGAAGGATTAAGTCAATGAAAAAAAATTCCAATGATCCATCGGGAATCGAACCCACGACCTTCCGGCTTGTAGCGCAGTGCCTCAACCAAATACGCCTCTGCGTACCCCTCCTGTATAATAGGGTATGATTTATTATTGGCTATGTGCTTGTGGTTTGAAGGAATATTGATCGCTGGTGATAAGAATTAAGAACTTACCAGAAGATACCAGCAAAAATGGCAGTGTGAGGCGCCTATGCTTCAGCTTGACAAGAAAAATTTACATAGCATGCACATTTCGATGAAATTTTTATTTCCTTGTCCTTCATACGCTATACTGTATGAGAGTGAATCAATGAAAGTGTTATGTATGAAAATCTTACCTAAGAACAATAATTGTCAAATTTCCTCTTGAATTTTCAAATCAAATCCTGAGAACACGCAATATCCTGAAATATTTTCCAGCTTGTTTCAGAGACATAAGCTAAAATGTGTTAATCGTGTTTTTCTTGAAAGCCACATGAAGGGAGAGACAGTCAACAGTTGCTTTGTGAGAAGCTTCCCACATGCGGAAGAGGCTTCAGATCTGATAAATTATTCATGTGATAGGATTTACTTGTCTTCCCTTCCTTTGCCACAGGAGAAATCCATGATATTTGTTTCAGACTAAAACTCCGATCAAAGGGGCCAAAGATTTACATACAAGCGATCTTTGAAAACCTGCCACAATCTGAAGTTATCATGGTGCTGACTGTAAAGAATACCGTTCTCTGGGATCTGACGTCATGTATTTTGGTAAGAATTTACCGGCGTTTTGGAAAAACGTGCTTTCTTCATCTTCAGAAAAGGTGGAGTCAGAATTTCCCATTTTCCCGGAAGGTGAAGACATGAGTTCCTTAGAGAGAACAGTATATTTGTACCAGACCATACGGCGTCACAACCCAAAAATTTTAACCACCTTCTGAAAACCTCTCATAATTGCCTCCAAGATCGTATGCCTTATAGGAATTTTATCAAAATGCATTATTATTCACGAAAATTGGACTGTAGTTATTACAACCATATTAATGACATCACTTTTAACGAAACCACCTCTCACACAAGCAGCGTGTTTCCAATTTGTATCGATAACATACACTAAATATACTAGGCGTGATTAAATCCGGTTGCCGTGCCAAGGCTGACCTGTCAACAACAAGACTCAGATTTGAACCTATGCAGCCCGTGTGGGATTTGTGGTGGATAAACTGGTATAGAGATTATCTTCTTCTCGGAAAACTTCGGTTTCCCATGTTAATATCATGCCTCCAATGATTCATACCCACATTGATTCATTTACCATAAATGCTGTATAATCATAGCAGTTAAAAGTGTCGTTAAATAAAACCCTTCTTCCTCGACTACACCAGCCACTCTAATCACAGGGATTACACCCAGAAGTTACTCTGTAGTTACTTCGTTTTTAGTTACTGCGTCATGTTACTTTTTAACTTGGATAGTTGTTCGCAGATTAGTTCATTATTTAATGGGCTGCTTAGTTGGGTAGTCACTTAGATAACTGCCTGTTCAGCTACTTGGATATGTGGTTATGTTAGTTATTTGGTTGGTTCGTTGGCTGGCTGCTTGGTTGTTTGATTTGTCGGTTGGTTGGTCGGTTTGATTGGTTGGTTCGTCGGTTAGTCTGTCGGAAGGCCGATTGGTCGGTTGATCGTTCGGTCCGTTGACCTTTAGGTCACTTGATCCGTTAATCATTCGGATTGTTGTTCTGTTAATCTGTCGGTCAGATGGTTGGTCGTTTAGTCTGTCGTCAGATGGTTGGTCTGTTAAGTCTGTCGGTCAGATGGTTGGTCGTTTAGTCTGTCGTCAGATGGTTGGTCTGTTAGTCTGTCGGTCGGATGGTTGGTCGTTTAGTCTGTCGGTCAGAAGGTTGGTCTGTTAGTCTGTCGGTCAGATGGTTGGTCTGTTAGTCTGTCGGTCAGATGGTTGGTCGGTTGATCGGTCGGATGTTTGGTCGGTTGGTCGATCGTTTGGTTGATCGGTCAGTCGGTCGGTCGCTTAGGTGGTTATTTCGTAGTTACGTGTATTCCCAATTCGAGTCGCTCTAAGTGCCTGCTGTAACATGTAACACACCGTCGCTCTAAGTGCCTGCTGTAACATGTAACACACCGTCGCTCTAAGTGCCTGCTGTAACATGTAACACACCGTCGCTCTAAGTGCCTGCTGTAACATGTAACACACCGTCGCTCTAAGTGCCTGCTGTAACATGTAACACACCGTCGCTCTAAGTGCCTGCTGTAACATGTAACACACCGTCGCTCTAAGTGCCTGCTGTAACATGTAACACACCTTCGCTCTAAGTGCCTGCTGTAACATGTAACACACCGTCGCTCTAAGTGCCTGCTGTAACATGTAGCACACCGTCGCTCTAAGTGCCTGCTGTAACATGTAACACACCGTCGCTCTAAGTGCCTGCTGTAACATGTAGCACACCGTCGCTCTAAGTGCCTGCTGTAACATGTAACACACCGTCGCTCTAAGTGCCTGCTGTAACATGTAACACACCGTCGCTCTAAGTGCCTGCTGTAACATGTAACACACCGTCGCTCTAAGTGCCTGCTGTAACATGTAACACACCGTCGCTCTAAGTGCCTGCTGTAACATGTAACACACCGCACTGTGTGTCTCTGTTTCAGCTGATCGGCCCGCAGTTCATACAAGCAATCCAGCCGTCTTTGGAAGAACGCTGGACACCCGAACTCCATGACGCCTGGATCCAGCTGTTCAAGTATATGGCCTACGTCATGAAGACTTCCATGAGTGAGGAAGAGCAGAGGGTTAGTACGCAGCAATGAGGACTGTGGATGCAGAAGTTACGAAGGTCCATTTCGAAACGGAAACCCTCGTTACAAGACACTGGTCAGAGTTCTCACAGTGAAGAGCATGTGGAATGAAGATCAGACGACTTGTCTTCACTGCAAGGAAAATTGCGCATTCTTCGGTGTTTACTGTGAGATGAGGATTCGAGTCGATTAATGTCGCCACAACATGTTCCTAAAACCCATTTCAGGAATGCCCTTCCACAGACGTCTTTTCTGCAATCTGACCCTTCACTTACATTTATGAATCGAAATCATATTTAGATGCTCCTCTATCTCCTACTCAGATAAATGAAAATACCTTATCGCTGTACAATAAAAAAGATAACCACAGGGTAAATTAGTGACGGGAAGTGCGTTTTGGTCTAATTTGTATTACAGTCAGTCTTCTTGTACCCACCGAGTAATAAAGTAATTATTCTGTTAGTATTAAATTAATACTTCCTCACTAAATTTATAGCGAAGAAAAACCTGTTTTGATAAATCAAGTTCAAAGTCACCTGAGGGTTGTGACTCGCCGTTGATGTTACTTAATTGGACGTTTTCCCAGCATCCGGACGGAAGATTGTGTCACGTCCCTAGTAAAGCTACTCTAATAACCTTGACCAGGGCAGCCTCAGAAAAGCTGCAAGAGAAAATTTGAAAGGAGAATAAAATAATTATGTCGGCCATAATATGGAAAAGGTAATATCAGAACTATAGAACTTGAGTGAAATTACGTGTGAGCAAAGTACTGCTTTAGAAGCTGCTGATCACAGGCTAGTCAAGAAACTTCCCTCCATTTTTGGAACCAGAATATTATTCGCCGTGTAAGCAAAAATCCGCCATTGTTCTCTGTAAGACCGACATGACACTATCCTCCCATCCACAAATGACAAAGTGTTAGAATATATCCATTAGACGTAAATAAATGTAATTATTTTAGACAAGGTTATAATCACTTTGAACTTAGTGGACGCAACTTCACAGCCATGAAAGTTCGTCTAAAACAGGCTACAACTTCGCATTCAGTAGAATATTACCACAGAGAAATCACTAACAACGTGTCTGATAATCTTAGCTTTTCATGCTATGTAACTATCCCCCCCCCCCCCCCATGTCTCAACAGCCCTAGGGTGCTTAGGCCTCCTCATTCTCCAGGCTTCGTGGTAACACTCAGACCCACTACACTCGGTAGGAATCCTCTGGACGAGTGATCGGCCCTACACAGAGACCTCTACCTGACAATACAGAAGAATGGCATGAGACAGACATCCGTGTCCCCGGCGGGATTCGAACCGGCAATCCCAGCAAACGAGCGGCCGCAGACCCACGCCTTAGACGGCGTGGCCAATGTAATCGGCGCTGTATAACTATACCATAAATAATAATTAGTATACTTGTCTAAAAAGATGACAATATCAGTGTCGAACTTACAATCCTGTTGAAGAATTTCACGTTGTATTCACCGTGCATCTTTTGAACTAATTAAAAGTATTAATAGACCAACATGTGCACTATATTCTTGTAAGCAAGTCGATCACCACTACATATGTTTCAGCATATAACAGGCCATCCTCAGGGGGTCAAAGTTTTTCATATAGACTTTACATCTGTTAGATCAATTTTAAAAATAGCTAGTACATCCACAAAAAATAAAATAAAATAAAATGAATCGTAGTTCCAAATGGATTTTGGTATTATTACATGAGCTGTAAAATCCTAGGCAATGTGTTTACCAGTTTTCATAAAAGGTTAAAATTACATATCTATTGTTATATATAAATTAAAGGCAGTCCGGTCTTGTATGCAGTTATCACAAGTGGGTTGAGGTTTTACTGTGTTATGTTGTTACGTGTTCTGTGTTGTGTACTGCACCGGCTGGTTGTATTGTGACTTGTGTCTTGTCATGTCACAATACAACCAGCCGGTGCAGACCGCAACACAGAACACGTAACAACATAACACAGTAAAACCTCAACCACTTGTGATAACTGCATACAAGACCGGACTGCCTTTAATTTATATATAACAATAGATATGTAATTTTAACCTTTCATGAAAACTGGTAAACACATTGCCTAGGATTTTACAGCTGGAAGTAATAATACCAAAATCCATTGGGAACTACAATTCATTTTATTTTATTTTATTTTATTTTATTTTATGTGGATGTACTAGCTATTTTTAAAATTAAACTAACAGATGTAAAGTCTATGTAAAATACTTTGACCCCCTGAGGATGGCCTGTTATATGCTGAAACATATGTAGTGGTGATCGACTTGCTTACAACAATATAGTGCACATGTTGGTCTATTAAAACTTTTGATCGTGTTGAAGGTTAAAAGATTGTTTCGATAAAACTGAAATTATTTAAAGACGAACCAAATAAATCAGAACCACCAAGTAACATATATTGTGCTAAATAAGAATCTTCTAACTAAAGGTAAATTGTCCCTGTGCATGCCAGGAAGGCATATGGAGAAACGGGGATATAGCTCCACGCTTTCTTAGCCTTGGCATCAAAAGAATATGGGAAGTAAGCTTCAGGCCCCGGCCGTCTTACTACCGGGAAAGAAGCCCCTACTTACTAACTAAATAGGGTTCTGGGTGGGCCTAGAGCCGGAATGGGCGCTTCGACGGAAAAAAAAATTTCTTGTCCCTGCCGGGGAACGAACCACCATACCTACGTCATTCAGCTGATAACGTAGTTACTACACCAGCTGAGCTATCACGTCTCCATCTCGTTGTAGATAATAATGATGATATTAACATCCAATCTTTTATTCTGTTGACTGTTTAAAAAGTTTCGATAATTATGGAATTAGTCAAATAAAAGCAATTGAGTTTAAAATCCCCATCCCACTACGGTATTGGTGCCGGGTCCTCATACATATAAACATGACGTCAGCATCCGAAGAAGACGCAATTACACTGAGACGTAAGAACCCTTTCAGTAACAAACTGCTGCGTCTGGCAATGCAGGGAGCTACGAATTGTAGTGATTTATTAGAAAAGACGAACAGGCTGGAACTGACAGTGTGGCCAAACTGAGAATTAGCAGTCGGATATCCCGCTGGATAATCCGAAAATACAAAATCAGCTGTCACTTTTCAATGTGAAAATATTTATGTGCATATAAAGTAATGAATGTCGATCAGACAAAATATTATTTTTAATATAGACGCCATGTGTTATCAATATATGTAAACTTTAGAAAGTTCTTATTTGTTAAATATGACAACCACGTAAATATAAACAATGTGTGAATGGCACTGCTTTGAAAATTTTCGTGATTTAACTGTGTAATTCATCACTGCAGAATTTTTTAGTTGACAGGGATATGAGTTTGACAACACGCTTGTTCTGACTGTACCTCACAGAAAACCTATTTCATTTCCATTACCAAAACAATCCGTTTAATGCTGTATAGTGACATTCTCGCTGTTCAATAACAGAAATGTATGACACAAAAACACTGTATAGACAACATACAGAGAAGGTAAATATTGAAAACGGTGTTGAATGTATTAAACACTACTTTAAACCGTTAAATATGTGAAATATAATGAAAGATCTAGTTCCTAAATCACAGAGAACTTAGCCTATCTTCATTACAAAAATTAATCCTTTAGTGCTGCATAGAATACAGGAGAAAAATCGCAATTTTTGTAAAAATCCTACGAAACACACAAACACAACTTGCGGACAGAATGCACTTATAATTTTTATGTTAAACCTAGTGCGTATAGTTACCAATTAAATTTAAATACTTAGAGCTTTAATGGTGCACTCTTTAGGGTATGGACCTCGTAAAATATATGTTTTTCAAATCATGGAAGGTTGAAATTCAGGATGTCCTAATGATACGCCTTATAAGAGCAAGCACACAGTATTGATAAGTTTGCAAGACGTGGATCAATGTTGATAATTTGAGAAATTGCCGCAAATTTTAAGCAAACCGTGAAATGTACATGGATTATGGGAAGATCCTTAATTTGACTTCATTACTCTACTGAAATTTCTCAACACAATGCTTCTAAGTAACAAGCGTAATGTTTTTAACAATGACATTTGTAACAAAGAGGAAAATTGAGGTTCAGCCAGCTTAGATGCGGATATAAAAGGATCGGTCTGGAAATAAGTTTAACATATTTACAGGAGGTTGGTGGGGAGACCTGATGGAAGGAGACCACTTGGAAGACCCAGGCGTAGATGGGAGGATAATATTAAAATTGATCTTCAAGAAGTGGGTTGAGGAGGCATGGACTAGATTGATATGGCTCAGGATAGGGACAGGTGACGGGCTCTTGTGAGTGCGGTAATGAACCTTCGGGTTCCATAAAACGCGGGGAATTTCTTGACTAGCTGACGACCTACTAGGTTGTCAAGAAGGACTGTGCTGCATGGAGTTAGTTTAGTTATTTACAGGAGGAGCTTCAAAAATGATTTAACAAACACTCTGATGTTGAGAAATTTTTTCTCATGTACATGGCACATGATTGTGAAATTATACGTCATGTAAAGTTATTTTCTGACCAACCCTCTAAGTGTTCTAATCACATACATGGGAAAAGAGCATTCAGTATTGGTTTACAGAAACAGATCTTAAGTAGGCCTCACTCATTAGGTGAGTTGCAGCGCTAGGTTCACTGTGGTCTATATTATGTTGTAGGGGTACTGTTTGTTATTAACTGCTCCTAAACTGAACACGGCTTTTACCGTAAAGAAAATAAAATGGCCTATGTAGGTAAAAAAGAGAAAGTTTTATATATTTAGTCCTACAAGTTTCAAGCCTCAAACATTTCAACTTCTCCTAAAATACATAATAGATTAAGAAAAATTTGAGAATTATTTATTATATTTTAATATTAATTTGTATATATATATTGTGCTTATACTTTTTATATTCTATTTTTGTATTTGATATTTTAAGTAAGTGTAACAAGATTGAGATCTGAACTTCGAATGATTATTAAGTGCAGTTGTAAAATTTTTTATTTCTCTACTTTCTTTTACACCGCCTGATAAAGTCCATCGAAAGCCGAAACGTGCAAATGTAGCTAGCTGGGTTTTATACCACTAAAATACAATTTGCGCCGAACGGACATTAATGGTCCGTTTTATCCTTCTAATACCTACATTTTTAGTTTTGGGGGAAATTTCACATTTTCATTTATCCATGAAAGGAGAAAATATCTGGTAGCTTGGTACTGTGCGGATAGAAATGTTTACTTCTTAACACTGGCTATAAGGTAAAGCGATTAGTATAAAAGCACGGTGGGCTATTTGTTGTTCTGCTTTTTATGTTATATTATGTTCTGTTTACGATCGAAGAAAATTGCCGTCCCGTTTCTTTGCACAGAAATGTCTGACTCTTAATCTAAATTGTATCAAGAAGTCGACCATCGAACCATAAGCGACAGAGTACCAAATATGTTGTAAATAGCCTTTGATCCATCCTGAACATAGCTGCATGTTGGTTAACGAATTACAAGCATTAAAAATATATCGACTTCAGACATGGATGACAGGTTTTCTTAAAGGGCGCGGTTCTCTTTCTTATTTTTATAAGTATTTTGACATTCACTTTACATATCAAAGCAGTTGGAGTGAGAAAGTTTCCCCTTATGTAAATATAAAGCCGAGTGACAGCATTGTTATAAGACTCTCAGTTTCCATGTTTGGCAAGCAACATATATTGTGCCTCGTCCTCCTCTTCTGGCATAACGTAACTTGTCCATGTGCATTATTTTAAAGAGACCTACAAAGCGAAACTTCAGTAACTAAGATTGAGAAAGGAATTTGAAGTCTGATACGAAGAACTTTCTTTCTCAAGAGATGTTAAGAAGTTTTTAAGATTGTGACCATTAAAGTGGGGATGAAAGTTTATAATGTAAACGGCAGAAATTATTTCGCTCAGAATTTATGGCCATACGTCAAGTGAAATACATTACTATATGCCTTGTGGCGTTTAATACAAAAGGGACCTGATAAAGGAGAACGTCTTATTAGGTGTACACCAGACTTAATATTCAAACTTCCTACCTCCTTCACACAGTCTGTGTTTATGTGTTTCATATGGTTCTGAGAACAGTGATTTTTGTCCTATACGGCAATAACTGGTTTTTACAACAGCGATGAAGAGTGTTTACTGCGCGGTACAAACTGACCTTTAAATACAACTGATTACGTTTCGTCCTTAAAGGGCTAGTCTGTGAAACTTGAACAAGCACAATGATTTATAACACATTTACACTCGAATTTTTCAAGTCACCATTAAATGGGAAGGCTATTTAAACGAAGCGGGGTACTTCTGTATTTCTCTGATAAGGAATAACTACTCACAGCGGTGGTTATCAGATTACGAACTTCTGAGTTGTGACTCCTTGTAGTTTTTTTCCCAACTTTAGAGGAGGTAAAGGTAGCGTGTTCTTAAGCAACACTGGTAACGCACCAAGCTACACGGCGTCACATACCAGCAGATCGTAATCTTGATACTGAAATTTTTCTGTAATTGAACTGCAAATGATTTTTACATGCTCTCCCTAGTCATTTGTTAATCATTTCCCTGTGATTTAGTTTATGGTGATTGCGATTGGCAGTGACATTGTGTGAAGCTACTGTAATTAGTTAAAGAGAGAGTTTATGACAGTTTGGAACATATCACAAGGGCTGTAAAAGTGAAAGTAGACCTAAGGAGGCAATCAGAGCGCTATGTGCTTTGTGTTACAGAGAAAAACATTTATGGATACATGTATAAGAGATTATTTACATAACAACGTAAATTGTTCATGTGAATAAATATATTTAAAAACCCAATATTACAACGTGTACATTATCACTCACATTTAACACATTCTTGGCTGAAGTCTATAAAACTTAGAACACTCTACCTCTACATGAGTATAAAGAGTTTCAAAACAAGGAGTGAGATGTATTAGAACTGGTTTTACAGTAACAAGGTTTTATAAGCCTTTCTGCTTGCTCCCGTTCTG
Source organism: Reticulitermes speratus (assembly GCA_021186555.1). Taxonomy (NCBI): domain Eukaryota; kingdom Metazoa; phylum Arthropoda; class Insecta; order Blattodea; family Rhinotermitidae; genus Reticulitermes; species Reticulitermes speratus. Next base: position 10,512,765 of record JAJKFL010000427.1, on the reverse strand, counting down.
GCTATATGACCAGCTCAAAGTAGCCTTCTAAATTTCGCTATTCTAACACTATAAGATGAACTGCAGAAACCACAAATTTCCTCTTTTTGACACATCCAATTTCGCTCAGAAACTTGACACTTTTCTTTCTATAAATAATATCATAATTTCAGGCCACACAGGATAGGCCATTTTCAAGTACTATTATATACAAAATAAGCATAAGCTGCCTTTCGATGATGTCTCATTCCTGGAAGATTTTTCGTGTATTATTTAAAATAAAGTAACTTTAACTAATCACACAGACTGCTTTAAATGCAGCAAAACAAAAACAAAACAAAAAGCACCCAAACATTAAGGTAAGACTACATTAAAATGGACACTCAGACCACATAAGCTGTCATAACATTTTAGATTTTCACAGCGATCATAAAGAGGAGTAAGTCTTTATTGTCGTAATTGAGACAGACTGTGTTTATATCGCTCGTTTTATCTCCGGCCTCAGCTTTTACCTTGCAGGTACAATTCACCTGAGTTGATAATATGGCGGTATGGTTCCTTGTGGAACGGTAGAATTTATCCTATTATTCCCAAGAAAACATGGTAAAATTTGAGATCTGCGCTCTTCTGAGATCTTACGCAGCATAGAATGTTATTTCCGTACCCATGTTTCGGGAAAAACTATCGGTCCCTCTTCAAAGGTCAAGCGGCCGACCCTTGAAGAGGGGACCGATAGGTTGTCCCGAAACGTGGGTAAGGAAATACCATTCTATGCTGCGTAAGATCTCAGAAGAGCGCAGATCTCGTTTACATCGCAGTGGAAGCCTGAAATCACGCAAGGTGAAATTTCTTACACTCTGATATATTATTAAAATAATCCAACTTGACTTACGTTTAATCAAATGTAAATGGCCCTAGTACATTTTGATTGGCTACATTTGAACGTCAGATGAAAACCCAATAGAAAACATAAAAGAAGACGCGAGATTGCCGGCCGCATATGACGTGGCGGCATTTTTGAGCTATCACTGCTCCACATTGCACTCTTCTGAGAAGGAACAGTGGCAGTGTTATAACAGTTACACTGTCCAGCACTTCTGAGAAGGAACAGAGTGACAGCGTTATAACAGTTACACTGTCCAGCACTTCTGAGAAGGAACAGAGTGACAGCGTTATAACAGTTACACTGTCCAGCACTTCTGAGAAGGAACAGAGTGACAGCGTTGTAACAGTTACACTGTCCAGCACTTCTGAGAAGGAACAGAGTGACAGCGTTATAACAGTTACACTGTCCAGCACTTCTGAGAAGGAACAGAGTGACAGCGTTATAACAGTTACACTGTCCAGCACTTCTAGAAGGAGCAGAGTGGCAGTGTTATAACAATTACACTGTCCAGCACTTCTGAGAAGGAACAGAGTGGCAGTGTTATAACAGTCACACTGTCCAGCACTTCTAAGAAGGAGCAGAGTGGCAGTGTTATAACAGTTACACTGTCCAGCACTTCTAAGAAGGAGCAGAGTGGCAGTGTTATAACAGTTACACTGTCCAGCACTTCTGAGAAGGAGCAGAGTGGCAGTGTTATAACAGTTACACTGTCCAGCACTTCTAAGAAGGAGCAGAGTGGCAGTGTTATAACAGTTACACTGTCCAGCACTTCTGAGAAGGAACAGAGTGGCAGTGTTATAACAGTTACACTATCCAGCACTTCTGAGAAGGATCAGAGTGGCAGTGTTATAACAGTTACACTATCCAGCACTTCTGAGAAGGAGCAGAGTGGCAGTGTTATAACAGTTACACTGTCCAGCACTTCTAAGAAGGAGCAGAGTGGCAGTGTTATAACAGTTACACTGTCCAGCACTTCTGAGAAGGAACAGAGTGACAGCGTTATAACAGTTACACTGTCCAGCACTTCTGAGAAGGAGCAGAGTGGCAGTGTTATAACAGTTACACTATCCAGCACTTCTGAGAAGGAGCAGAGTGGCAGTGTTATAACAGTTACACTATCCAGCACTTCTGAGAAGGAGCAGAGTGGCAGTGTTATAACAGTTACACTGTCCAGCACTTCTAAGAAGGAGCAGAGTGGCAGTGTTATAACAGTTACACTGTCCAGCACTTCTGAGAAGGAACAGAGTGACAGCGTTATAACAGTTACACTGTCCAGCACTTCTGAGAAGGAGCAGAGTGGCAGTGTTATAACAGTTATACTGTCCAGCACTTCTAAGAAGGAGCAGAGTGGCAGTGTTATAACAGTTACACTGTCCAGCACTTCTGAGAAGGAACAGAGTGGCAGTGTTATAACAGTTACACTATCCAGCACTTCTGAGAAGGGACAAAGTGGCAGTGTTATAACAGTCACACTGTCCAGCACTTCTGAGAAGGAACAGAGTGGCAGTGTTATAACAGTTACACTGTCCAGCACTTCTGAGAAGGAGCAGAGTGGCAGTGTTATAACAGTTACACTGTCCAACACTTCTGAGAAGGAACAGAGTGGCAGCGTTATAACAGTTACACTGTCCAGCACTTCTGAGAAGGAGCAGAGTGGCAGTGTTATAACAGTTACACTGTCCAGCACTTCTGAGAAGGAACAGAGTGGCAGTGTTATAACAGTTACACTGTCCAGCACTTCTGAGAAGGAGCAGAGTGGCAGTGTTATAAACAGTTACACTGTCCAGCACTTCTGAGAAGGAACAGAGTGGCAGTGTTATAACAGTTACACTGTCCAGCACTTCTGAGAAGGAACAGAGTGGCAGTGTTATAACAGTTACACTGTCCAGCACTTCTGAGAAGGAACAGAGTGGCAGTGTTATAAGAGTTACACTGTCCAGCACTTCTGAGAAGGAACAGAGTGGCAGTGTTATAACAGTTACACTGTCCAGCACTTCTGAGAAGGAACAGAGTGGCAGTGTTATAACAGTTACACTGTCCAGCACTTCTAAGAAGGAACAGAGTGACAGTGTTATAAACAGTTACACTGTCCAGCACTTCTGAGAAGGAACAGAGTGGCAGTGTTTAACAGTTACACTGTACAGCACTTCCAGCACTCCAGAACGAAGCTTTGCGAAATGTTACACGCGGTTTTGTCTTTCACAGAAAGAATAATATTAGTGTCTAAAATAAAACAATGGCTGCTACAACTTACAGATTTGAGAAAGTGATTAATGTTATAATGGGATGTCAAACGAAAGGCTCCCGATTTCACATTGACAAATTGTACCAACATTAAGAAAGTTTGGAATAACACAGCATTCACATCTATCACACGTAGATCTTCTGGCTTCTAAAGGAAGGTGTGGGTCTGAGGCCCAGCCAGGACACCCCCTATCGTATCCTACAGTATTTCCTTGTTTTTCTTTTCTTGCTAGATGCTTTAAATAAATCAGATTGTATAGTGTCGAAAAACGGGATGAATCGTGAAAGATGACTTAAAACGCGTGTAGACTGGAGAGTTCGTAGGCTAATTTAATATAATATATATGCATTTGCCTGTAGGGACTTAGACTATGAAAAATCTCATTAAAAATAACCAATCTCGGGGCGGGACCACCGGAATACGAATGACTGCGGAGCACTGAACCGGGATGGTCGATGTCAGTTACTGTGTCTGAGCGTTTGTGACTCTTTGTCAGCGCCTTGAAGTAGCTGACGAAATTGAACATTGAAAAAGCCTTGGCTCTTTCGTCAATTCACTTCAGGTAACTTTCTCCCTTACCATTCCAAGCTAAATAACAACTTCATTCTTTATATAATCACTTCATAAACTCCAAATTAAAACAAGTGACACTCCTAAATATGCATTTGCTAAGATATAATAAACAGTAAGATAATGTATATACAAGTATTAAGAAAATCTGTATAGAATAAGAACTGCTTATGACTCGGGCTTTTACAGGTATGGTGACTAGAAAAAAAAACATTATACTGCCTCAGCTAGCCAACAAATTCAACACATTTTATGGAACTTGAATGTTCGTTGCCGTCTTCACAAGAGCACAACATTACTCTCTTTCCTCAACAGAATTAATCTTGTACGTAAACATCAATTATATTTTAAGATTCATTATAATAATATTCTCCAATCTACGCATAACTTCGAATGTGGACTTAGTATATAAAAAAAATTAAATAAAAAAATAGGACAAGTAAGATAAAAATGTTCACAATATAAAATGTATTTAATAAAAGAACAGAAAATAGAAATTGAATAACTTCAAAGAACGTTTATTTTGAACACTCGTGATGTACGGGACATTTAAATAAATACAAACATAGCCACACTTCAAACTGTTAGCTCAGTCAGTACTCTTTTCTTCAGCACTTCCGAAGTACGTGTGTCAGATGGAGCCACATACCTGTCACCCACAAGTAAATAATTACACAACGCGTTGCTTTCAAGTCAACGGCCCCTATATGTTGATTTTATCCCCCCCTGAAAAAAGCTACATCAGTCTGCAGTTTGCATTTCAGTAGTTTTCAGAAGCAATTTTGTACGCCAGTTAAGCAACTTTACTGCTGTTCTTTCAGCTTAAATAAAACTTGGTAGAATCTCTTTTACTTCTTGGGACATCCGAATTTTTATCGTGCGAGATTAAACTCCAACCTTTAAAACAGTCGACTGACTATCGCACATGCTGATCTAGTTTTTAAGTTTGCAAAGAATAAAACAGACGTATTTAATTCTACTCACGCCAGGGGAGATGAAACGTTAAAGAGAACGGCAGAGTGAGTTTCTTTGTTGTGGCGAGCAACGACAGACGCAGGTCAAGTCGGAGAGACCCAAAACGTGTGAACTCATTTCACGGATTCACTGACGGGAAAAATCTCTCAGAATTTCCAAGGGTATGATTTGATACAGTACAGAATACACATTCCTAAGAGATCCTTACGTTTTCATATACCTTGTATGACAGATTGCCACGTAGAATCCTACAATGGGAAACACAAGAAACACGAAGTAACGAAAGACTCACTCAGGAGGTTAGTCGGCGACCTCCCACTTCGGAGACTCGGGTTCGATCCCGGATCAGTCCATGTGGAATTTGTGGTGGACAAAGTGGCACTCGGACAGGTTTTTTCCCCGAGTACTTCGGTTTTCCCCTGCCAGTTTTATTTCACCGGTGCTCCATTACTTGGAAAAATAAAAAGATTGATCATCTTTCTCTTCATCTTCATCATAAGGGTTGCAAAATAAGCCTTAAGGCTGCGGTGCATTTGTAGCATCTGCTGCGGGGCCCTTCTGCACAAAAAAAACGGAAGACCCATGAAGAGATGGATGAATGGAGGGAGTATGACGGATTACGACTAACCGTAGAATGACAGAAGATACTAGAGACAGGGGCATGTCGATAAACTGGGTTTTGGCTGAAGGAAAACCACCGTACAGTGAACAAAGCCTCGGATGAAATAAAAATTACAATAACATGTTTAAATTGCAGTAGCAGATAGAAAGTTAAAATCAAAAGTTTCAATTTAGCGCCTAGATCTTGGCCAACTGAAAATTCTAGCCGTTAGGTAGAAAAGCATTCCTCAGTAGCAATCCCATTACAGGCCTGGACAGGTCCTTAGGTTTCCAGGAGTTTGAGGCTCCCAGAACTTCTAGAAAATCGGCACATGAAATTGGGAAGGTTGTCAGCCATAGGCACCGGCCACCTTTACCCCCAGGAGACATCCCTGGTACTCATTTTTGTTAGAGGCTGAGCCGACCCCAGGGCCATAGTGCGGCCGGAAGGATTATGTCAATGAGAAACATTCTTCAGTGGAAATGTACTGGGCCACAGAAGGCGTTGTAAGCGTTAACGTTTTATTAAATGAAATGTGTTTATAGATTTCGGGTGATCAAATCGAGAAGAATGAGGTGGGCGGGGCATGTAGCACGTATGGGTGAGGGGAGAGGTTCATACAGGGTTTTGGTGGGGAGACCTGAGGGAAGAGATCACTTGAAAGACCAGGCGTAGATGGGAGGATAATATTAAAATGGATCTTCAAGAAGTGGGATGGGGGGACATGGACTGGATTGATATGGCTCAGGACAGGGACAGGTGGCGGGCTCTTGTGAGTGCGGTGATGAACCTTCGGGTTCCATAAAACGCGGGGAATTTCTTGACTAGCTGACGACCTGTTAGCTCCTCAAGAAGGACTCTGCTCCATGGAGTTAGTTAGTTAGTCAGTCAGTCAGTCAGTCAGTCAGTCAGTCAGTCAGTCAGTCTGTCTGTCTGTCTGTCTGTCTGTCTGTCTGTCAGTCAGTCAGTCAGTCAGTTAGTTATTTAGTTATTTAGTTAGTTAGTTAGTTAGTTAGTTGTTAGTTAGTTATTGGTTAGTTAGTTAGTTAGTTAGTTAGTTAGTTAGTTAGTGTTTATAAATATCTGATACCTGAGTGCTCTGCTCGGTAGCTATTCTTTTCACAGATATTTTACACCTGTAAACATTCTTTCAGGTTTTGGACGAAAGTTCACATCCACATAAATTTAGTATTACGCTCACATGATTGCAAATTGGTAAAGCAAAATAAGGACTAATTTAAACCCTAAAAACGACAATCAGAAACCTAGGTCTTGCATGAATTCCTATCGTACATGCAAATCCTTCAATATACCCAATTTGAAAAGTGTTAGCTGACCGCCTTTGACTTTCCGCTCAATAAAACTTTGTGGAACAGAGCCGGCTACTTGTGACGCGGACACGTTAACATTTATTTACATTTCAAAACTCAACCATTGCAGGAGGACACAGGGCGCTTAGCATTTAATGACATAAGGGGTGTTTTCAGGCTGCGATTAGGAATCGCAGTTTAAATAATGATAATTAATGTAGTTCACTAAAAATTATAAGCAAACTCGGTGTCTGCTTGCTAAAAGATGCCGTCTATTCACTTGGCACTATAAATTTAAAATGAATGTTATTTTCCGTATATACAAAGTTATTTTGATAAAAAATTATAAGCTTTTAATACGCTAATATTTCCTTCTGCAGTACGTATGCTCACGTCTTAGGTATCATACATATATCGTAAATATAAACGTAAAGAATAAAAAATGTATTTGTGCTTTATGTAACGTCACAATATTGTAACATGATACCTAAATAAAAACACATTTTACTCCTTACTTGTATATCGCAAAATTAAATACGTGACATACGCATTAACAAATGTAGACATTTTGGTAATATTTTTCCGAATACATTCTGTCGCATGTTTGGTTCAAATCCCTCCGATATTTTGATGCAAAATTACACGAACTCTTTATGAAACAAAATCTGCGGTTATCTGAATTAAATCTAAAGTGCTGACGGACACGCTGCTCACTCACTAAACTCATGCATCAGAACATAAAACATTTAATATATGTCTTTGGAGAAAATGTCTGTTACTAATCAGATCACAAATGCGGCAACAATATAAGGACCACAAATACGCTACATAAATATATACAATTAATACAGATGTATATATATAAAGCTTGTTATAGATAAAGAAAATAAAAAACCATGAAGTACACAAATATATTCAAAAGTGATGATAACAAATCACACTTAAATTGTTTAAATTCTCAGATTTATATTGCGTAAATCTGGTAAATTTTTCTACAATTAAACTGTAAAACCTTCAGCATATCTGGTAAATTTTTCATACAATTACAACTGTAATAACCTTCAGCATAATCTGGTAAATTTTTCATACAATTACAACTGTAATAATTTTCAGCATAATCTGGTAATTTTTCATACAATTACAACTGTAATAACCTTCAGCATAATTGGTAAATTTTTCATACAATTACAACTGTAATAACCTTCAGCATAATCTGGTAAATTTTTCATACAATTACAACTGTAATAACCTTCAGCATAATCTGGTAAATTTTTCATACAATTACAACTGTAATAACCTTCAGCATAATCCACTTTTATACAGTTTGTACCCTTGCATATGGTCGAATAATCGGAAAATTGTGCTGAATAAAGAAAAGTATAGTACCATTACTTATTCATGTGACCAAACGGAGTAGGATGAGAAAGGCGGGGCACGTATAAGGGGTAAGAGGAAAGCTGGTAGAAGAAATGAAACCCCTTGGAATGCCTAGACTTAAATGAGAAGAAAATATTACAATGGATTTCAGGCTTCCGCCGCGATGTTGATGAAGTCTATGGTCTTCTGGGTTATTACACGGCGTCGTGTGGTAATTATTTAACACACGACGCCGTGTAATAACCCAGAAGACCACAGATTTTTATTACAATGGAGCTTAAAAGGTACAGGTTAGGGGAGGGAAGGGGCGTGGACTGGATCACCCTGGCTAAGGATTACGGACAAGTGGGCAGCTCTTGTAAATGTAGTAATGGAAGTTTACGGTCCATAAAATGAAAGAAATTTATTGAATATATGTGGAAACTCTTAGCTTCTCAAGACGGACTCTTGCAGTCAGTTAAATATAACCACTCGGTTGTATTATAATGGTATAGAGCAGGGGTCGGCAAACTACGGCCCGCGGGCCAAATCCGGCCCGCCGCCTCTTTTTGTACGGCCCGCGAGCTAAGAATGGATTTTACATTTTCAAATTATTTAAAATTTCAAAGTACGCGCTATAACGGAACCGTATGTGGCGCTCGTATAGCTTCGCATTCGCACGCTGCTTGGCGGCCTCTGCTGTGACGCCACGCATTTATAATTCGGCAGCGTTTCCAGTGAACATTTGCAATCAATTGTGATGATAGGCAGTACTAACTTTGAATCCCAATTTGGTGAAATGTTATCTCAAAAAAAGCAATTCCATTCTTCTCATTAGTAGAGCTGTATTTCAAACAATTGTAGTCTATTTATTATTATATTATATTATTACGTTACATTTTGTTCAATACATTTGTGAAAACTTGTTTTTTTTTTGTTATTTAAGTAGGCCTACCTACATAAATATCATCGAGTTTGCCTCTTGGCCCGCAGAGCCTAAAATATTTACTATTTGGCCCTTTACAAAAAATGTTTGCCGACCCCTGGTATAGAGCAACAGACTTGTGAACCAAGTCCACGGTAAAACACTAACAAACTAAAAATAAACCCGTATGTCTACCTGAATTTTCTCCATATATGTGAGGTAAGGTAACCAGTTGATATTCTACATCACCATTATTATCATAAGTGGCCGTGCGGTCTAAGGCGTTGGTCTTCGGTCGTTCGCTTGCTGGGATTGCGGTTCGAATCCCGCCGGGGGCATGGATGTCTGTCTGTTGTGAGTGTTGTGTGTTGTCAGGTAGAGGTCCCTGCGACGGGCTGATCCCTCGCCCAGGGGAGTCCTACCGACTGTGGTGTGTCTGTGTGTGATCTCGAAAAACCTCGACAATGAGGAGGCTCTGGCCCTAATAGGGCTGTTGAGCCACAGAAAAAAAAATTAGTATCATAACAAGAACAACGAATGATGAAATCATCTTGTTCGTTCAAGGCTTAATTTGTCCTGTCCATTGAATTCAAGGGTGCCCCAAGGTGCTCTTTTCAACGCTTCTATAGTCGTATATTTATTCGTAGAAAGCAGTGAAATAATAAGACCTAGAAGAAATTTTATACAGCAATAGACGTGATATTAAAGTTTCGTCCAGAATTCAAGTGGCAATGTCTAATATTCAGTAATATTTCCAGACATATTTTAAGGAATGCTTCACTGAATCAGAAAATAAGTCAGAAGCCATGAGGACTATCTTGTGTCTTAGCTCATCCTAATAAGAAAAAAGAAGACTTGGAAATAGAATGGGGAAAGTTCGAAAGAAATAAGAGAAGCCCCGACTACAGCTAGATCCATAGGGAGATAACTTGTTACAAGTGAAGAGGAAAGGTAATCACATGAATGAATGGCTATAGACTACCGCCATCAAAACTCTGATCAACAAATCAATTCCAGATATCCACGTGCTTGCAGTTATTTATACTTCTTATTCCGCTACATCAACTGTTTAATACAGCTACAATGATGACATGTTTTGATAAAAGCAGTGTGACCTTCAGGTCAGTTTCTCATATACAGAAACACGAGAAACGAACACCTCATTAACACATAACATTGAATAAGATTATTTTTGCGCATGATACAGCCACCGGTCTTTATTGTTACCACACAAAATAAACTTATAAAGTCTCTACAGCCTATTTTAATATTAAGATGTTGAACTTACATATCCAGCCATGTCACAAATATAACTTTTTTAAATAGTGGATTTGGACTAAAAGGAATAAAGAATTAATGTAAAAGGTACAAACATAAACAACAATTGAAACTAGTAACAACGTATAGTTGTCAATGATAGTAAAGGAGTAATTTGCGTTATGTGCTCATTTTACGACGTCGTGCCAACTGCACAAATTACGTGAAGTATAAAATAAATAAGAGTATGACATCCTTTAAAGATAAATTTCTAAAGGATGTACAAAGCTGTTATTGCTTATTAAGACACAGCAATAAGAAGACAGGCGAAAACACTACAAAAAAAATACAGGCTAATATTTTCGCGGATCAAGATTCTGATTAGACCAGAGGCGAATCAAATTGGACCAGAGGCGCATCAAATTGGACCAGAGGCGCTTCAAAATTTCGCAAAACGTGCTGATTGTTTCAAGATAAGCATAAAGGTAAAGTTCACCCTATACCCTGCCATAAAGCCACAGTACGGGATAAGAGGTACAGCTCTACTCTTTCCTTAACCTCGGCGCTAGATGGGGGTGGATGGTTCACGCCACGCCTCGGCTGCTTTACACCCAGGAATGACCAGGTACCCATTATATAAGAGGCTGGGTGGGCCCCAGGACCCTTGTGGGACAGGCGCGGAAAACCTCGCCCCCACCGGGATTCGATCCCCGGACCATCCACTCCGTAACGAGTCGCTATACCGGCTGAGCGATCCCGGCCCACCAATATCAGTATATGCATATATTTACAATATCTTCTACTCACTATTCAAAATGAAATACACTTTTATGCTCAATGAGGAGACGGGCTTTGATCTTCACAGCAGACAACACAAACAATACTAACTCGCACGCACAAGACACAACTACACTCCACTCCAATGATTTTTACTGGAATACAGCAGTTAATGGACATAAAAGCTAACGGTCTGAATTTCCCTGCAAAACAACTGCTAATATCAAAGTCGTTATCCTCAGTCGACCACTGTGCCACAATTTTACGTGTTTCTACCTACGAAGAGTTCATTCTCAGGTGGGTATCCACATTTATTTCTCGGCCTAGAGCCATATCTGAGATTCTCACTGCAGTGACTATAAAGAACGAGGCAATGTTGTGTATTGGCTATTTAACGACGCTACTTAGCAATATCGGTTATTTAACGACGCTACTTAGCAATATCGGTAACTTTCTCGCACAATCCCACATCACAGAATAACATATCCTTCATTCTGTACAGGCCTACAACCTGACACTATTTTGCATTAAGCTGTAGCCTAAGTTTTCATTCCTAATCGCTGCACCGTAGATCCATGATCAGAGTTTCATATTTATATTATTATATTTCTATTATCAATATATTTCGAGTGACAAAAACGCCTTCATAATTATTGGACCATTGGACCAAGAGTAAAAGCGGATAGTTGCAGTGTCTGTTAACATTATGCTCCGAGCATAAGTGCAGGGATCTGAAATTCCTTCTTGTCGCTTTGGTTCATCTACACACAGTACATTAGGTGAGCCAGTAGAGAAAAGTGGGCTAAATATGCGAATAAGAATTGTTTTAACGTTTGTCTTTCTTCTTTTAGAATTGTATATTTGTTGAAATCTCCAGGTTTAAAGCTCTTGTAGACTTTATTATGCATTTCTCAGCAAATAACTTTTCGTTTTCTTTGAAAGCCAAGAGAGCTTCCGTCACATAATGTTACACCAAAGAGTAGCAGGTCTCTATGGAGATGGAATACATACATCAAAACAAACAGCTGCGTAGTTTCCGATGTGAATATGGAACAGAATCAGGAGCTGAAATAGTCTGGAAGTCAGGTCATGTGGAAATGCAATCGCACCAAGTAGCAATAATAACAAT